>JAWLRI010000923.1:4179013-4220881 GCA_034781795.1 Crypturellus tataupa | reverse complement strand
CCGGGCAGCCCGGCCCGAGCGGCGAGGGCAGAGGCGGCGGCTGCGGGAGCGCGCGCGGCCCCGCCGGGCGTTAAACCGCCAGCTGGGGGGACCCGCATCCCCCTCCCGAGAGCCGCGCTCTCCCCGAGCGCAGAGCACGTTTTGCCGCTCCTGTTAGTTCAGTTTAAAAACCAGTCAAGCAGAGCTCAGAAGGCAGTGGGAATTGGAGGAGCTGGATGGAAGTAACTGCGGGAGGCTGAGGTCCAAAGGCAAAGAAACATCCACCAGTTTTCTTGAGTATACATAATATTTCACTTCTGTGAGAAATAAAATGTTTCTAAATAAAATGCATGTTTTTGTAATTTTGTTTTCTTCTGCTCCCATAAGATACATTTGTTTAGTAAACAGAGATTTTTGAGCCCACTAGACTGTGTTACCATTAAAATGACTCTTGTAATGAGCTCTCCAATAGAAACCCCAAGATAAGACATCATAATGAGAAAGTATAAAATTACTTGGAGGTGGTCCAACATCTGACATTAAAAGAAAATCTGGATTTTGGATCCATTTCATGACATGCCCATTTCAAGGTCGGGGTCTGATTGCCCGGTGGAGCCCTGTGTTTGAATATTAACCCTTTTACATCAAGGAGCCTATCTTGCCTCTTTATCCAGCTTCCTCTTTCTGCATCCGCCGTCATCAATCTCACTTCAAACACAAAGGCAGAATTGTTTTGACAATTCGCAAAGGTTCCTGAAAGCCAGGTCATTTTTAGTACTTCACCTTAGTGCCTCTACTGGCTCCCAAATAAAGAAAAAAAAATTAACATTTAATATAAATTGGTGTTTCTTTCTTAAATACTCTCCACCATTAACATCAATTCACTGAAGCATAATGTCTCAGATGAGTAAATTCACGTTTTAAGAGGTGGCTTGGCCGCAGGGTTTGCCGTAACTCTGCTAACTGCACAAGCAACTATTGTTTGCTGTCACTGAGGTCCCATTTCCCATCATGAGGTCCCCTCCTCATTAGTTCTAGAGGACTTTGATTGGTTCCTTCGCAGGCGCCCTTCTCATCGAAGGCACGATGCATACTGGAAATCCTCCGTATTGTTTGCGCAGAACAAGCCATAATCCCCCTGGAAATCTCTTCCTAAAAACATCTTTTTCTTTTTCTTTTTTTTTTTCCAAGGCTAAAGAATGATCTCAGCTCATGCTTGCTCCATTCCATTAAAAATGGTTTCTGGATTTCTGCCATAGACTGTCTCTAGATGGTCATTTTCTGGGGCCCCTCTTTTAGTGTGTTTTGAATCAAACTGGAAAATCTAAAAATACAGCACACAATAATATGCAGTGTCTAGACTCCTTTTAGCAGTTTACCAAGAAGACATTTTGATTAATAACAAAATTAATTGGATCCTGGAAAAGTATATTATTTCGAAGAATTAATAATTACAAAAGCTATTGTACTTCCTTCCATCTCTGACAGAGGTACATTATAAAATAAATAGCTATTGAATTTTTTTTTCTTTTTAATTATAAACAATCTGCAGTGCAAAAGGTCAGGAATACTATTCAAGTCAAAGACAATAGCCTGAAATTATGTGAGTGTCTGGCAGAAGGAAAGATTAAAAAAGCACAGAGGGTTTTTTAACAGTGTTCATGCACTGAATTTACTTCTTGTTGCTTATAGGGTTTATATCACATAGTGGGGAGTTCAGAATCAGGCTTATCATTTCAAATATGATTTGGAGAAACACAGCTTGGAGGCACATTTGAAGGACCTGATTTCAGCCAATATTGAGTCTGCCCTCTCTTTAAAGCCGATACTTTGCTAAGTAGCTCAGATTGGGCACTCAGAATCACTAGTTGCTTTTGAAAACTGAAGGTGATTAACTAAGGAAATCTGTTTTACTTTAATTCTGTGGACAGCGTGGGATGGGGTCACTTCCTCCTTGTGGGGGCTCCCTAGCACATACAGTTGTGGACAGACCCCTCCTGCGAGGTGGATTCAGCAGCTTCACCTGGGAATTCATGCGGTTACCTCACGCTCGCAGGATCTGCAGGTGGAAGGGGAGGGAAGGCAGGAAGCGCAGTAACTGGCCCACTGTGTGGCCAGGGAGGAGGGAGGTCTTTCTGCCCCAAGCTTTGTATATCGCACAGTAGAGAAGGAGCTGCCGGGCTGGGCTGGGAAAGGGCACACGGGAACGGGGAGCCCTGGGCGCAGCTGTAATAAAAGGATCCAGATTTCAACAGCCTGTTCAACCAGTTTGGACCAAACTTTCTCCAACTTGGCACTGGCTCTGGGCTTGACCTGAGCTCATTCCTTTGGGCACAGCACGAGCTAACACTGCGATCTGGCTTCTAGTTTGGCAACTGCCTCATGTCTAGCTGGCTTGGAGAGAGATTCAGCGACAACAGATCCGTCTGCACCCATTGGCATAAAGGACCCTGTGTGTTTTATGTGCACAGTCTCATCCCTAGTGGAGTCTTATAAAAATGACTAATAATATGCCTTTTAAATCATACCTGTTTATAAAAGACAGTGACCTCAAAAATCAACATAGGTAGTGGAACCACACAGTTATCTGAATCTTTAGTTCATTATAAGCAGTAGGTTTATCTCTAGATGTAGCAGTTTAAATCTGGTGATATAAATCACACACTTTAGTAGCATGCACTATGATATAACCCTTCTGGAATTTTATAAGCACAGGATGTACAATGTGGTTTAACCGCGTGCCTAGGAAAGAAAATAAACAGGCTGTTGCCCACAGAGCGTATCTTACATCTAGACTTCTGTGTATATGCCAACAAAAGTTATCACTTCAAGTGCTAACTGGACAACCATATGTCAGAAGGGCCTCTGCTGTTAGAAATGGAAGCAATTATTCAGCATTGCTCAGAGGGTTTACAACACTGTCCTTAACATGGTAAAAATGAAGAGGAGAATAGTTAGCAGTCTGAAACAGGAATGTTGTTAAATAGTTCTCACTTGTCCGGCGTGCTCTCAAAGAGGCCAAGAGCACAAAAAAATCCCTTTATTTGTGTCTCGCTGCCTGCTAAGGTTTGACAGCCACAGGGCAGTCCCCAAAGCTGCCGTCAGGTCTGCGGCTTGCTGTGCTGCACCGCGCGCACACGCACGATCCCTGCTGCCTATGGAGCTTTGCGATCCCGAGGCGAGATGCTCCGAGCGAGACTAGCAAACAATGGGGAGGAAGAGGGGGAGGGAAGATGAGGTTAACAGTAATAACATCGTGTGGTTATGTAGGTTAACAGTGTGAACAGCTTGACTTCTGCAGCCTTTTATTTTTAAATACTTTTAAAAGACGGTCTGCATTGTATTGCATTCTGTTCTGCACCCTACCCACCCTCCTCCCCATCCCCACCCCCAAAAAAGAGTATCTTCAATTATCTTCCATTAGGTGAAGTTTTCTCTGTTTGGGTACATAAACTCCCTACATCTTTCTGTTTCCCTGGGCTCTCCAAAGCAGCAGCTTTCTGCCTGAGCCCCTCTCAGTGCTGCTCTCCTCTCCTGCACACAGCTTTTGCCAGCGGTTTCTGCGGCACCCGACTCTCCTGCTGGCCCTTGTGGCTGCTGCCCTCTGCCTCCTCATCCGCAGGCAGCCCCTGCACACAGCAGGTGTGAGAAGGGGCAGATGCGTGGCGGGCTGTGGGGCCCGGGCACTGCCCCGGAGCCGTGGTGGAGTGGAGGAGCACGAGGCCGCACGTCCTGCTGCCTGCTACCGAGCTCTGACCTGGCGCCTCACCGCACCCACCAAACCAGTTCTGAGAGAGGCACGGCCGCAGGATTACACAGCGGTTACTGGAAAGGATTGCAGCAGGATGAGCCATGTAAAAATCTCCTCTACTCTTCCAAAACAGTCTGGAGAACGTACAGTTTCTTTTCCATCAGTCGTTTCAATATAGGACCAACTTTGAGAGTAGAGGACAGCAAAGCTGAATTCACCTGAGCTCACTGAAGCCAACAGGACTGGAAAGATTGAACTGATCAGTTAAACCATGAATCCTTACAAGTAACTAACAAAGCAAAAGGAAGATTTAAGGATTATAATAGGGCTACAGATGTTTTATTGCTTTTATTCATATCTAAAAATGAATTTGCAGTCATTGCCATTCTGAAACAGTATGAAAACAGATGTCTTTGTGCAGGAAAAATATTTAACCAGAGGCACTGTCTCAGCTCGAATGCTTTCACGATGTATATTAGTACAGCAGCTACACTGACAGAAATTCTTATACCCAAGCCTGTAAGTCAATGACTGAGTCACAGTGGATTTTTTTTCAGATAGTCTGCCCTCCCATTCATAAAGCTCTTTGAAAAATGCACTTCACCTTATTGGCACTGCAAGTAAAATGTGTTTTTGGAAAAAAGGCCCCAAATAATGAAAGCTGATTTGATTTTACAAACACAAAAAGAAACCCACGCTCGTGATTATACCTACTTTTCTGCTGTATTTGGTGCTTAAGGGAATTTCAGACTAACTATAAAGCAGTGTGAAAAAAAAGAGCTCAGCAGCCTATTCTAAAAGAAAACCACAAACTACACGTAACCGCTTGATAAAACTACCGCCAAAAACTATTAGATATTATAATATAGTCCATTTTACTTTGTACTAGGAAAGTCTAATTCTCACTCATAACCACATTGTGCAGAATGGGAGGAAACATTGATTGAAGCCCTTAACCCGTAATTTTACATATAAATATATGCACAGGATTTTCTCTAGTCATGGCTTCAGAGTTGGGATTTTTTTTTTCCACAAAGAGTATAAAGCTAGGTGCCCCTTAAACACTATGTTGAGGCTTTAGTGATATTTAAACCTTGTGACAGTCCTGTGAAGAAGTTAAACTAATTTTGTGTGCTGAGTGGCTAACAAACAGAGATGTCCTCAAATAATAATAATATTTGATTTTGATCTGTTTCTTTATTTAAAAAAGTTAAATGTTCCATGAATCTATACATTCTTTAGGGTACACTAAACATATAGTCAAAGAACATTTAATTCTAAAAAATAATTATCTTGTAATACTGCCAGATTGGTGCCAATTTGGATTATTTATTTTATCATGACCTGCTGCACAAATTTTAATTGTTGTGGGCTAACTCTCACTGCTGTATCATTCCTCCTCAGAACATTATTTGAACCTTAGCCCATATTCTGCATCCCCCCCCCCCCCCCAACAACAACAAAAAAAAAGATTATTTCTGGAGGTGATTAATTAAAAGAAATTCCATACAAATTGCCTAGGAAAATTTCATTGCTCAGATCCAGGATGCCTGACACTTGTTTTTTTTTTTTCACTTTCAGAGGATTGCAAGTGACTTTTTAATGCTAACATTCATTAGTGCTTGGGTATCATATTGATGAGCTTTGTATAAATGAATGACCAGATAAGTCATAACTGAGGTAATGAGCTTACAGTTGTTGTGGAGGTTACTAAAGACATGTCATTGACGCTAATTAATTATTTTTCAGTATGATTTCATGCATTCTTTCATGAAAGTCCTACTTGCTTCAGAATTCACTAAGAATTCTCTCTTCTTTAGTCTTAGCTATCAGTGTGTCACTTCTTGTGGTGCTGTATCTTTTTCTAGACTTCCAGTTAGCCACCCGCTCTTGCTCCTCACAGCTTCATCATCACTTTGTTTCTGTGTTCACTACTGGCATTGACCTTGCCAAGAGCTAAGCACATGCATAATTTTACTCATGCCATTAGACTCATTAAAGCTAATGGGATTAGTCAAGAAAGTGTAGCTACCTCTGTTTAAGCGCTTAAGTGTTTGTAGTTTGGGGCAGTGCTACTAGAAACAAGATCAGGAAAACTAAGGAAGAATTCAGACTACACAATAATTTTCATTAAAACCTACACAGGGAGAAATTCAAACAGGTTATGTCCGATGCTGCTGTGTTTGATGATAAGCAGTATCTGCCATTGCTTTGAAGTAGATTTCCAGGTACTTGGCTTTCAAGATCAGAGCTGCAGATCCTCACAGAAGGTTTTGTCTTCTGCATTTCCTTTATTTAACTTACCTCTCAATTTCATATTCTTCTTTCACATTTCCAAAGTGTGAAATATATCTTTCATATATATACTGTCAGACATGGCATAATGCATCACCTTATGCATAGGTGACTTCACACTAGAGGTGGACAGGAATTTTCTAAAATTGCTTTTTATTCAGAAAATGAGGGCTTGTCAAAACAGAAACCAGTATCAGTTTCTGGTATCAGACTTTACCAGGTCATTTCTCGAGTCTAGGGTGAAATTTCCATTGAAAGATAATGCGAAATACACGACAGCCAAAAGCCTTGTGGCAGAGGCTGACGGTAAGGTGACAGCTATGTTGTGACGCTGGCATCTGGGAGACTTCGGTCCCCCCCACTGATATTTCATTGATGTGGAGAGGTTGTGAGGGACAAACCCACAGCGGGTTTCAGTCACACAGAACAGGGCGGGTTGCTCAAAATTAAACAAAGAAATCCACAGTCTTGATGGAATGGTTGGACAGCTTTGGTATGGGTTTATCCATTTAGGTTTTTATTAGGGGAGAGAGGAGAAGACCTTCAAGAAAAACCTTCTATTTCCATATAGAGTGGAGGAAAAAAAATCTCAACAAGCTTTTTGGAGAAGGAAATCCCAGCCACTGCTGTCCTTCCTTTGGGCATTGCATGATTTTACGTCTGAGCACTGCGAGCCTGCCTGGTGCGAGCCTCCCAAACGCATTACAGCAGCCAGAAATACAATACTCAGAGTGCAGCTGTTTTCCAGCCCCCTTCCTTGGGTACCGTCTCCACTAGCACGGGGTGGCAGGGAGCTGTTATTCCATCTCCACTTCCCCCTCCAAGGAAGTGAGGGAACTGGACCTTCCTGACAATTTTATGGCCATTTGTCCCGCAAGCGGAACACTGGATGCGTATAGATCCGATTTGGAGCAAGCTATTATTTGGATTTGTCACTTTGACCCCTGACGAGATGCCTCATATATGCGAATTATAGCAAGTCTAGCTTCTCACTTAAGAAAAAAAAACAAATAGCAACTGCTTTGCTATCATTCTGAAGCCATAAATCTCCCATAGCCTTGGAAAAAAAAAAGTTGTGGACTTTCACCCATTTTATACTTTTCTCTCAAAACAAACACTTATTTTGATCCCTGATAAAAATATATATGATAACAATAATGAAAAGTCAATGATGGCACTGTTTGTAGTTAATGCTGACTCCTCTGCCCTGGCTTTTGCAGGGTAGAGGTTAAAAAAACAGAAAATACACTACTACCAATTTCAATATTTGGGGGCGGGGTGTGTTTTTGAGTATTATGCACTCTCTCATTTCTTTTTCCAGGAAAGAAACTGAACTAAGTCCCAAGGCACACAGTTTTATTGGAAAGAGCCAGGTGGTGGTGTTCATACGGAGTCTAATCTTGGCGAAATCTCAGCGCCCAAGGTTTTGTGATCAATGGCAGAGGAGGCACACGTGAATGGCAGTTAGGCTTTTGCCGCTCTGCACTGTATATACAGCTGTTGCTGCGCAGGGGAGGGACATGCAGGGTCTGGCTGTCTGTGGCAGACAAAAGGAAGTGGCACATGCTGTTACTTCCAGATCACTGCAGCCCCTGCCCCACCATCTGCCGGGGGTCAGGGCGGTTGCGCAGGTCGGCGTCGGTGGCGCACGGCACAGCGCCCCGCGGCACGCACCGAGCAGGACAATGCGGCCGCCCAGGGACGCCGCCGGCGCCATGTGCAGCACAAAGGCGCGTCCTGCCGAGCACAGCTGGGCCATGCTGGGCCCCAAGGCAAACCGAAGTGGGGAAAAGCTGCCGCCCGTAAGCTCCAACCCGGCGTCGTTGTGTTTGCATCGAACCAGCATCGCAAAAACGGGTGCCTGGCTCTCCAGGCTTTCCCATTTACCAAGCGCTATGTAAAAGCAGTTAAATAGGAAAAGCTTTGACAGTAAATGTCAAACACTTTCATGTGCTATTCTGCAGCAGCAACTGAGTGATCTGTGCCACTTAGCCCAACTTCCCTCTGTGTCTCTTCCCTGAGTTTCCGCCGTGTGCTGGAGCGTGCGGCAGAGACCCCTGCGCTAACACAGCTGAACCCTTCCTGGAAGCAGAACCACTGCCACTGTGTCAGCACGATGTCGAAACAGAACTAGCAGTTTTAGCATCTCTACAGCCCCAAAGGCTACTGAGTAATTCGTCTCTACTGCTAAAAATACCCAACTCAGTAAGGCTGGCGTGACACGCTGCACGGGATCGCTCGCAGGGCATTGCCAGCCCTTTGCACAATGCTCCCCTGTGCCCGTGACTGAAGCATTTACACAGACACGAGACCCATGGTTCCCTGGCCAGCATTGGTGCTAGCACCTGGTGCACAGAGGTGGAGGTAACACGTAGCTCTTCTCTCAGCTCTGGACTCACTTGCTGGAGGGCTGGGCCAGGTGTTTCTGTACTACATCAAAATAGAAGTGTTTGGAGACCTTTGTGCAAAGACATCTGCGTTGCTTGTGACAAACTCGGCAGTACCCAACTGAATTATCAGCTTGTTCTCAGCATGAGTGCTGGCAGAGGCGGTGCTGGTGCCAGCATGGGGTGAGAGGAATGGGCAGCAGCCCTGGGAAGCTGTGAGGAGGGCAGGTGGGGTGGACGCGGAGCATTTTGTAAGCGAGGCTTATTGCCAAATAACTAGAAATCACTCTGTTGTAGCATAAATACACTAAGGACTGCTGTGCTCTCTGCCTTGCATAGCCACAGTATCTGTCACAGCACCACCACATACATAATCTTTGACATTTCATCTGATAATTTGTGGTTTTGGCTCAAGCAAACCAGGTCTTGTTAGATCCCATCAGCAGCTGTTTTAATCTGTTTTACCTAACTCCGCTCTGTTTTCACCAAGAGCCCCTTGAGTCTACATAACATTTCACAGCGTTCTTGGATGTGCCCTGGCACATCACCCAGCGCAGGAGACCTCCGGGTGGCTGCACCTACTTGCCTCCCATCCCCACCTCCTCGGCTCCGCTGGCAGCGGTTCACCCCAGCTGCCAGAGCAGCCAAGCTGGTTCTGGAGCCTGCGGGGGAATATGGGGCACCAGTTACTGTGTTCCTGGGAAAACATCACGAGACACAGTTGCACATTGGTGCTTGGAAGGCACTTGGGCCTGCGCTGCTCAGCACTGAGCCAAACTACGCAGATTTGCACTCTCGGCAGTCTTTCAGCCTAGGACAAGAATGTTGTGGAATGGAATTTCAAGCAAAAAGTTGCAGACCAATGGTCAGTATATATTTTAGATGTCTTATAACGCACGCAAAGAGTAAATAACTTGATTTCTCTTTAATTTTGGAGAGGGGCAGGCAGGGGATGGGAAGCTAGTAGACTGGGTGTCTCAAGAGTCTGGCAATAAGATGAAAGGATAAAGAGCTCTTAACCTCTAGATGATTGATCTAAATCTGACCCAAATGTGTAGAGACTGAAAGTTATTCCTATCTGATGCTGCTCAGCAGTCTAAGAGGGCTGATTTGCTGTCCCGCAGGTCTGGTTCCCAACAGACAGCAGTTCTGTCCTCGAAAACATCCCTCTTGTTGGCAGCTTTATTTTAGCAGCCAATGGCTAAATTAACATGGAAAAGGGACAACTGGGTTTCTCGACCTGTGAGTCACCCTTCTGCACAAAGTTAAGTCATGTTCTTCAAGCAACACTGCAAGAAGGTAAGACAAGCTCTGTGAGTTCTGCAGAGAGCTGGGGGGCTTCACAGGACGTATGTTGCAAGCCCCATGTTTACTGACAAATTCAGAAAACAAGAATAGGTATATTTTGGCCTAATATATAAATAACATTTCTTGTAAACATAAAGTTGTAACCAAGCAAATAATTGAACAAACATTTTGGTACTCTCCTTCTATAGCAAATTCCTGCTGACCCATGCCCTTTTATGAGAACATTAGTGAAATACTCCACCCCTGACTATTCTTAAAATCTACCATATTATGGCATACTTAAAAGACTTAAAGTGCTCTGAATAAACCCTATTCTTAATCTATTTGATAAATCTGTTGCCATGCTTCAAAAGAGCTCAGTTTAATTTTTTTAATTGTCTGGATGAAATAGATTTATACAATGCGTGTCCCAATGGGAATCCAATTACCACTGCAGCTTAGGAGTCTAATGCAAAAAACACTCAGCACCCAGAAATTACACTAGAAACTTTCCATTTAATTACTTACATAGGAAATGAGCTGTTAGGAAAATCTGGACCAAAAAAATATTTTAATCTTTTATAATGTCCCTTCACTTCATTAACATTAGCCTTTATCACTAAGGTTATAGTTTTGATAAAATAACACCAGTTCTGTGAGTTACCAGATCACCAGATAATCCAAATTCAATCCAAATCAGGCACAATTAAATGTCTGTTGAATTAACCAGAGCACACAATATAGTTATTGTTTATACCAGTTTTGTTCTTTGTGCTGGCTAAATAACCACAATGGTAGAAAAGGTGATGTTTAATTAAACCAAAAGTGCACAGGGGCAAAGCTTTACCTTTTTTGATCAAATTTAATCTAGTGTAGTAAACTCCACCAGGTGAGCAAGTTGCATCAAGAGGCTGTAACATTTTGGATCTGGGATTAATTGCCCTAACTTTGGATTTGTTTCCTGATGGAGCCTTGGCCTGATTTTTTTCCCCTGAACAACTCTTTGCTCTTTCTTACATATAGACATTGAATTCATTTAAAAATCTGCCAAACCATCTCACAAACCTTTTCTCTGAATTGATTCTGTCATAATGACTGCAAGAAGCTTCTAATGCCTAATGGCTATATAAATTACAATTAGGAAATAATGGATTCATAAAATATAATTGCATAGCTTTATAAAAGTAGTATTTCAGGGAATATGCAGCTGGTTTAGGACATACACTGACTACAGAATATAGTGCAAGAGAACCGATGCTTTTGTCCTCTGTCCCTTCTAACTGACTGCTGTACTCATTTACAGCCCTGTATTTCAGTCTTCTGAATTTTCTGCTTTGAATAAAATTTTGCAGTGATATTTCTACAATACAGGAAGTTCAATAAACATTTTGGAGATGCTTACAACTTTAGGAGACAGAAACATACATTTAAAGCTTTAATATTTTAATATCTACTTTTGAGTGTCTTTTTTTCATTGTGTATATTTTTATTTTCATAGATGTAGAAGTCTTTTGAAAAGATTGTTGAAAGGGTTGTCTTGCTTTAATCAACTTAGTGAACTTTTGTTTTGTCCTTTATGCTGATTACAAAGGATGCTGACATTGCTCCATTTTACTTGCATCTTTTAAGCTGTCGCACGGCTCATGGCTGAGCACAACCCTACGGAGCCACAGGATTTCACTCGCTCATCAGCTCTTTCGTTACTGCCATAAAAGTAGGCTGAGAGCAAAATGTCGCCTCTACGATCCTACAGAAACCCTGGCTAGGCTGGAGAGAGAGAAATAGCAGGAAAGGAGTGAAGGGAGAAGAAAGAGAAAGTAGTAGGAAGGCAAAGGGAGAGACGGTGGCTCCGATAAATAGCGAGAGGGATAGTTGAGCAGAAAGCATCAAATTGCGCCCAATCTCTGTTCTGGCACTTGCAGATCTATTGAAAACAGGCCAGAAGGACATGCTGAATTTGTAGCTCCCGTGTGCCAGTCTTTTCTGCAGCAGTGAGAGAAACCAATCAGTGCTGCTTGAAAAGCAGCTGGAAGCTGAGAAAAGCCTGGTCCCCTGCTGCCTGGCAAGCAGCAGCCCGGGGTCTTCTCAGTTTCCAGCCCCGACAGAGGCTCCATTGAGGAGCTGCATTTGAGGAGCACAATGTGGCCATGAAAGAACCGGGCAGACAAAACAGGGGATGGGGAGCGCAGGGGGAGGAGGCAGCGCGAAACAGGAGCGCGGGAGCGAGCCGGCGGCCGGCAGACAAAACCAGAGCACAAATATGCTAATGGCCGCAGAAGGGGCGCAGGCCCGAGGTGCACACGCCATGTCGAGCGCCTCCGAAGGGCTTCGTGGAGCAGCCCGGCCCCGGCAGCCCTCAGAGGAGGAGCCGCGCTCGCCTCGGCCCCACTCCTATGTGTGCCACTGAGCTACGGGGCCGCTGAAAGACTCGCAGGTTTGTGAGAGCCCCGTACACAGTTCTCATCCTCATCCTCGGTCTCAGAGGGAAGCGAAACCAGCTGGAGCCTGGACTCACGATGCCTGTGGGTCTCACTGCTGCGTGGAATATCAGGGAGAGGGAAAGTCAAAGCAAAGCCACCCGGTTGGCTCATTTTCTCCTCTCTTTGCTACATCTATATAAAAGCATAAAAAACAGGGCACCACAGAGAGGTCAAACCAAAGCAGGAGGACCAGTTTTCTAATGCCTGCGTGCCTAGATGTCCAGACATATCCGAGGCGGCACCCGTGAGCTCAGCGGCCTTCGTGCTTGCGCCTGGATCGGACACACGCCCTTGAGGCCACCCGGCCTCCAGTGCGGGACTGAGTTTTGAGTAAGATCCACTGAAATGCACCCGGGGTCAACAGCGGGTCCTCAGCACTGACAGTTTCACCCTACATATGCTCTCTTCTGGGGCCAGATTGCTTGTTAAGGCAGATGGAGCAAAAAAAGAAGTTAACAAGCACTCAGAAGAAGAAAGCAATAATGTCTGCCGAGAGATACTTGGTGCTTTCTGCAAGGTCTGAGAAAAGCACCAAGGAAATTTTCCTCTCTAGGCAGGATGGCTAGAGTAGAAGGACACTGATTGATTGTGCTTTTTCACTAGTGAACTACTGGTTTGAAAAAATCCACAGATTTAGCAAGGGGCAAAATTAAACCACTATCACATGTTTCTCATGAAAAAAACTCCATGGTAATTTAAGAATGGGATGGCATTTACTTCATTATTTCATCAGATTGGCTTAGATCAAAATCAATACCATATTTTCAAATTTGCTATTTGAGGAGTTTTCTATCTGAACTTTAATTAATTTAAAGTTATCTTGCTTTATCTTTAAGATCTTATCTGTACTGTTTATGTTGTAGGAAGAGGTGGTAACAAGGATTGTAGAAGACCTATCAGTGCGACAGAAAAGCTATGGAGATGCCTCTCAAAATGTGTGTGCAGAAGCCTGCTTGCTACTTCAAGGGGGGTTGTTTTCTGTGTTGGTTGAGTTTCACTGGCTATGGCTACGTTAATGAGTAATTCAGCCTAACAGGAATAGATCAACATACTGAAGCAGTCAGTGCTGAGGATCAGTGTGTTTGTCATGTGCAGTTCAAGGATATGAACGTCAGACTACGTTTAACTTGATCTCTTGGATTGACGGTTATCAACATGCAAGTAGTTTAAAGCTGTTCAAAAAGCTCACTTGTTGGTCAGGGCTCTTACGTCCCCGTTGGGAGGTGCGCATTTTATACGCACTAAACAGCGCTTCTTGTTTAGTTTTCTTTGAAGAGAATCTTTGTTTTTGTGCAACAAAACTGCCCTGGGACCAAAAAAATGTGCGGCAAACAGGGATGATAAGGGGATAGGTTTATTTTGAAACTGCACCACTGCTCTGAAACAAAATTCTAACGTAGATGCCATCATATACATTTCTATGGCTTTAGAAAAGTATTCCTTTTCTTTTTTTCCCTTGTTGTATACAAACACAGCAATTTTGCATGAAATGCTCTTATATTGGCCAGCAAACTGGTAAGTTCTTCCTGTGTACAGATACAAAGCCAGCCACACTGAATCATTACACAAGTACAGAAATCTGTATATATGTGCTTTATATGCAACTCTGAGCAGATTTTAGCTAATCAAGCAGTAGCTACTGTGGTCCTCACATGAACAGTATGAAAAGCACTTTTCCAAGCTGCTTGATGAAACAGCTGCAGTGGAGGTTGAGGAAGCTTTACTCCCTTCCTCCAAGAAAGAGAAGGTGATGGGTTTACCAAACCAGGAAAAGAGAGTAACTGTGTGTGATTTAAGAAGGTACTGCTGTACACAGGATTTCACGAAGGTGCTTAAAGACAGGAGAAAAGAAAATCTGGAATTCTGAAGGCTTCGTCTGAAGCAATGTGTTTGAAAATACGTTCACTTAAATACTGCATATTAAAAAAAGTCAGTAACACACTTCCCCTCTATCCTCTCCACTGGGAAGCAGAATACTGATTGCTTCCCCCAGCCAACAAGCAAACTTTCCCTTTAATGTCCTTGGGACAGTCTCGGTGAAAATGCACACAGATCTAGGAACCTGGGATTTATAAGCAGTTGATCTTTCAAACTTCAGCTCTTTGGCTGCATGAATTTTTTTTTTTTTTTTTGCTACTGGGATCAACCTTTCTATTTCATATCCCAGCTTGTATTATAAATACTTCTGGTTTTATTATATTTTAAGTAACGGGTACAGCACATAAGAATATTTCAGTGTTTGAACCAAAGATAATATTGTCCTTCTAACCTGCTTGTTTTGGCATTTAACCTTGAAAAGTAGCGTGGTACATTCCAAAGCTTCATGAAATGTAGAGTGTGTCTTCTCTTTCTAAATTTGTGAAGGCAAATGCTTGCATCAGTTGCAACCTGAAATGAACTACATCTGAGGTCTGAAAAATGTAGTCAACTTTAATTTGTTCCTACTTCTCTCTACCAAAGGCAACTTCAAGTTACATTACAAACACAGATGCAGTATACAAAATCAATTTATTCATCATGAGATCAGAAATCAGGACCTCCCAAATGCTAATTCTGACTTTGACAATGATTTTTAGCCTTTGACAAGTCATGTTATTATTCTAAGTTTCCTGCCTGGGAAATTGGAGATTATTATTGCTTCATCATGCTCTTCACAGAGCAGAAGTAACACTTAAACAATTAATAATTTACATTTTGTTTTCTAGTTTATTTTTTGAACAAATCATTCCTTCACTCTTAAAACTTTTGTCTGAATTTCATTTACTTACTGGATAAATTCCTGCCCTGAATGCCTTAGTTTTGATTAGTCGCATTCATTTGCGTCATTTCAGTTCCCTGCTTAGATTACCATAACTGAGACAAGTCTCTAGTGCAGCCACATATCAACTTATACAAGTACAAAATCTAGTTTCAGTTAATTCTTGTATATACAACTTATGCATTTGCTTTCCACAAATGATCAGGCACATTTTGAGTGAATACATATTTCCAGAAACCTGATAGAAAAAAATGTAAAAAGAATAGTGAAAATGCTTTTTATTTTAGTCAAAAAAAGATAATTCTCTAAGTAATGTGCTGATTTGGCTCAGCACTAACAGTCATTTAACCCTAAGTGTGGGTTGTTAGACCTTCAGTTTCTGTTTAAGCTTAGTAGGGGGCACCCACATTTATGCTGCTGAATATACCCCAGGCTGCCTTCCAGCCTTCCAGGCTGCTTTGCCAGCTGCAAAAGGAAAACAAGGCCCCAACATCATAGGCACCGCAGGCAGTTAAGAAGAACTTGCTGTTGTGGAGGTGCCTAACTCACTTTTTTGAGCTGAAAGGAGACTTTTGGCACCAGCAGTTTGGCACCGTTCTGTGCAGGGCTGCCTCCTCCAGCCTGCAGCTTCCTCCTGTCTCGGCCTTACCAACACACTGAACGTCAGCACGGTGTCACCTGGGCTCGCAGAAGCGCTCAGCACAGTTTGACTGACAGGAGCAGGAATGTGTCTTGTCTTTATAAGGCAGAATACCCAGTTTGGCCCAGATTTCTGTCAATAATAATCTGAAGATAGTGTTGCAAACTATAATTTCCCTATGCCTAAGTAAGAGGCTGTATTTGCCCAGAGAGCTGGGAGATAGAATCATTATAGCTGGAAAAGATCTTCAAGATCATGAAGTCCAAGATACTACTTGCTAAGGATCTAAGATGCTCTCAGTCTGCTGTGACCCAAACTCCTGGCAGGCTGTCAACTTGCTGATCAAATCCTGCTTCTAGAATATCTTTGTCACTTGCAAAGTGACATCCCTAGGTTAGGAAACTCACAGAGACACCCATGTGCAGCTTCCTCTGCCTCACTGCACTTCATGTCCCTTTCTACTGCTGGTTCTAAAACAAACAAACAGTCTATTTATTTCCCAATCAGAGATCTTCTGGAAAAAATTGCCAACTGATTTTTGAAAAACA
Organism: Crypturellus tataupa; assembly: GCA_034781795.1. Classification (NCBI taxonomy): domain Eukaryota; kingdom Metazoa; phylum Chordata; class Aves; order Tinamiformes; family Tinamidae; genus Crypturellus; species Crypturellus tataupa. The sequence goes on along the minus strand of JAWLRI010000923.1, from coordinate 4,204,756 downwards.
AGAACTTTCCTCCTAGTCAGACACTACAAATAGCCTCAAATTTAGTTTTTAATATGGACTGCCAATAGTCTATAGAGGTGTTCAACTATAAGAAATAAGTTCAGTCTGGTAAATGACCTAGTGCTGCTTTCAAAACCAGTATCCGGATTTGAACATCTCCTAGGTGTTTCTCATTTTCTTCTCATGCTCAAACTTAAAAAGATCTCATCACCTCAGATTACATTATGAGTTTAGCAGTGCAGAAGTTATTACAGCTGCATATCTCAAACACATTTCAATCTTTTAAAATTTGATCTCAGAAGAGCTTGCAGAGCTCCTGAGCAATTGTTAGTAAACCATCAAGATTGATACTTCTAAGCCCTATTGCCAGTGACTGCACAGGGAAAGATGGGGCTGGCTTTTACTTTAGCATAGTCTGTACAGATTAGCTAAAAAACAGGCACAGTACAGTTGTTGCCAAAAGAAAAAGTCCAAAGCATCGGGGAAAAAAAAAGAAAAAGAAAAATGAATTACATCATTTCCTTGTATCTTCCCTAAGGACAAGGAATTGGAGAGTATGAGTCAGTCTGAAGAAATGTAATGAAAACAGCCCAGCTTTTAGTGACTGTTCCTACCTTACAGAGCAGAGCAGGCCATCATGAAGGAACACCAGGAGTCCTACAGTAGGCTAGGTATTAAAACGGGAGTGAAGGTGTCAGAGTGGAGATGTGGTGAACAGGAAAATTTAACTTGAACATGGGGCAGTCCAGCCTCAGGGACATGACATTTCTGGGGGAATGTGCTGTCTACTTTCCACTACAGAGTAGGTGTGTGCCACAGCTATGGAAATGGTCGCAAAGCTACCAAGAAAAAACACATTTTTATGGCCTTTTGGGTACTTGCAATGTCTTCAGCCTCTACTTTAGCTTTCCCATCTACAGTGCAGATGTGTTGGGAGGATGAAGTGATGGATAACGTATACACTGCATTACTGGGGCAGGGACAGTACATTTTGACCTGATCTTGTGACATATATATCACTTTTCTATTTACTCTGCTCTGCATCTAACATCACTGAGACAAATGTGATGGCAAATGACATTTGATAATGCAGGACATTTTTCTTCTTGATAATTCAGTGAGTGAGAATTATTGGGATAACAGTGAGCTTCTTACCACATTGAAATGGCAATTTTCACTCCTGTTTAAATGTTGTCCAAGGCAATGAAGGCTCAGGCCTTTAAGTCAGGGGCTCATTCAACAGTCTAATTTGCATTTCCTTTAGTATTGAGGCAATTCCCCACCTTATTGCCCCTAAGAAAGTAATTATATGTGTTAAGGGGTGTTGCTTGTTGCACTCCCAGGAAAAATACATAACTTTACCTTTCATTAACAGCTTCATTAAGCCCTTTTCTTCACATGGAAACTATCTTTGGATTTTTTTTTTCTATTAAATATCATATTTTTTCAAAGAATTTGTTTTTTAAAATATCTACTTTTACACAAGTAAACTTTTGAATTTTCCACGTGTAAAAGATAAAATTCTATTTTATCCCATATAAGTCCCTCAGTGGCCCTCAGTTACAAGCTGCTTGCAAGTGTTTGCGAGTCGCTGGGCTGAGCTACACACTCCGCTGCCAGCCCGCGCACACTGTCGGGAAGCCCTTGCAGGCAGGAGTTGAGATGTTAATGTTTCAGCACTGCTTTGTGCAGGGTACCACTTTCAGTCACAGAAAAAGCAGTAAGAAATTACTGTGAGATGATAGACATAATTCAATGTCATTTACACTGGCTAAGAAAATGAGAAATCACAAAGTGTGATTTTTAACATTTTTTTACCAGTGAAGCCTTTCAGTCAAAGCCAGTAATTTCCAGTACCACACTGGAATCTCACAGATCAGAGCTTATAGAATAGAAAGCTTATTTAGCATCTTGCATCCTTAAGTTTCAATGTCCTCTGCTTCCTGAAATATAATTTCATAAGGAAAGTATTTGGAGTTATTTTCCCATTCCCTTTCTTCCCATTTTTTTCTTTCCGTTTTTCACTGGTAATTTTCACAGTCTCTTCCCTCATTTTATACCTAATGGCACAAAGATATTTTAAGGACTTCTGCCAAGTAAAGAGCATAGGAACCAGTGGACATTGAAGATTTAAGAGAAGATGAGAAGGATCTGCCTGACAGTGGATGTGTAATTTCTTTTAGCCGTTTAGAACCAAAGACACCTGAGCTTCAGGTTAAAAAGAAGTCTCTATGAATAAATCTTTACAGTCTTAGAGATGCCGGAGTCTGGAACAATAGCTGCAAGTAATGCCGATCTACACCACAAAGCTGACACGTCCATAAGAAGTGTTGAGTAGCTTCAAGGCACACTGACACCTTTAGCAAATTCCTCCATGCACCAGGAGGAGAACTAGCTGAAGACCCTGTCAAATCCACCAACATCTTGGCTTTCAGAATAATTGCTAAGGCCTCTTTGCCTCCATGAGCCTCTGAGGGACAGGCGGGAACAAATCCTAGGAGAGAGATGCCAGAGTCACGTGATCTTCATGTCACCCTGTGCCTTGGGTAGTGGCTTACAATAATCTGACCCTGTCCTCGGCTCCTGTTTCCACGAACTGCAAATAGTCCCATTACCATCGTGCCATTTTACCCTCACGCGAATGCAAATTTGCCCTATGACAGAACAAGTCATGCCTGTGATGGAATGGATTTCGCCATCCTCGGGGATGTGTGTGCTTTATGCGCCGGCTCCTGCGTAAGCCTACGAGAAACCTTCTGATGTGTACTACGCAGTGTTTACACTGGTTATCAGGGGCAAAAAAAAGAAAACAGGAAGGGAAAACTGGCAGCTCACACTGCCAGGAGACCTGGCAGTGGCTAGAATCACACTCAGGACATTTCCAGTCAATAGGCTTTGTTTTCATTTGAAAAAGTCCCTTCCTAGAAAGTTGCTGCACCGTCACTTTTTTTTTCCCGTTACGGTTCAGGTCAGTCAGACGAGCGCTCACGCAGCCTCCTGTCCTCAGGGACAAGCGGGCAGGATGGTGAGGTCCACCCAGGCAGAAAGGGACAGCAGGGCTCGCCAGCAGGCATGGGGAGATACTGTGGTTTCTGCAAGTTCAAAATAAGCAGTGCTGCTTGGAGCTGTGATCACAGCTTGGTGCAATAGGGGACCCTTCGTGGTAATGACATCAGGGCCTTGTGATGCACATAGAAAGCAATGCTAAAATAGGAAGGCACAAGCTATGAAAGCAGTGGTAAACAGTGGGATCTGAAAATGTTTTTCCCCTTCAGGTCATCCTCTGTGGTGGGGTTGAAACCCAGCAGTGCTGGAGGACTGAGACCCTCCTCCAGCTGGCTCTGGACCTTCCTTCTGCCTCTGTGAATGGTTTAGAGCACAGAGGATGTTTCATGGTCTCACAGCTCTTCTTAACCCGAAATAATAGAGGGGACAGATACAACTGCAACTTTATTTACAGTCTAGCCTAAATTCTGCCAGGCAACAGAGATGCTTTCTAATTAAATCAGTGTTGTATAAACTCATCAGGGTCAATTCACATGCAGGGACAATACACAGAGCTTTATTAAGATGACATTCAATTTGCAAATTCACACCAGCATCTCAGGTATTACAGCCAGCTGATCCAGGCACCAGCATCAATAAAGTCACTGTCTTTCAGCATAACAGTTTCCATAGGGTTAAACATCTGGGGGGCTCAAGACTGCAATTTTTGAAAGTGCTGATTCATTTTCCAGTAACAGCCACAGCACTAACTCTGCCCCAGAAGATACATTAACAAAAATCCAGTTTAAATTTTAGTATCAGCCTGAGTTGTAGACATTTTTCTCGTCAATATCCAGAGGCACAAAAAAAAAAAAAAAAAGGGAAGCTCGGGTGCAAGCAATCACCAACATGCCTGCTGCATGAGCAGATGCTGCGTTACTAGCATCACCATCCCCATCCCTTCCGACACACCAGTCACCTGAATATCCGGGTGGCAGTTGTGATGCTGCCAGTAGGAAGAGATCAGTGAGAAATTCACTTCATGTTCTGTTATACTATTATACTCTGGATGCAAAATCAAAACACAAGGATTATCTTCTGTTATTGTGGGCATGTAAAAAGTGACTTTTTTTCCCTTTCAGCTATAAGGAAGTTAATGACAGAAGCATTGCAGGGTTTCTGTTGAATTCTACTTACTCTTCTCAAGTACAGATTTTTTACTGAAACAAAGATAAACAAATAAGAAATTTCCTTTTGAAAAAGACAATTTCCTAATCTCAAAGAAAGAAGAACAAAGAAACATAAGAAAGACAGTATTCAGAAACTATGGACATACAAGAAGATATAATGGTATCTGTTTTTAACATCTAAAGCATATATCCTTAGTCAACTAAGGGTTGACTGTAAGGCATCCTATTAGGATCCTATTAGGATCCTAGCTTTACAGTGCCCCCCCTATTTAAGGAAAGGACAGAGAACTGATGCAGAGCATCTGTTAAATATCTGAAGTTGCATACAGAATACATTGTGCACTACTTCCCTATGCCTCCCAAGAGAACTAGAGTTAGAGTTATGGTCACATCAGAGAGACAGGCTGCTAAACCATATCCTCAGATTCACCAGTATAAGAGAGTATAAGATACAGGAAAAACAAAGCAATGCTTGTAGGCTGAGCTGTCTGAGAAACCACCAAAACCATAGGTGAAAAAGGAACCAAAAAGAATGAGGTGGCCCAGTTTGGTGGGGAGCTGCCAGCTTCTGTTTTGTTTTTTCTTGCCAGGGGAACAAAGATGTTTTGTCCTAAAGATTGGCAATTGAAGAACATGGGCATGTCAAAATTCTGTATCTGGAGGTGTATGATACTAATGGAAAAGAAAGTAAAACTGAAATAAGTGGACATAGGTACCCAAATCTTACTCCAGAAAACCAATTGCAGATCTGAACTACTTCAGATGGCAACAGTCCCTTGTACCACGCTCCCAAGCCTTTCCTCCTGCTTGGGATGCATGTGGATTCCATGCATGAGTTTTCCATGCATTGGATTAACTGATTTTGGCTGAGGATATCCTGGTCCCTGATGCAAGCCAGACAGAAATATTTATGAATTTAGCTCTTCTCTGAGAAATGGCTCCTTTCTATGAGAAGACTAAACCAGGACCAATGCTATTAACTGTTCTAATGAGAAGCCATCGCCCACCTTCATTTCAATCTTGTGATCCTGCTAATGTGGCTCCTTACCAGCAGTGCTGTGGTAGTTGCAGCAAAAACTTGTTTCCATTAGTTTCCTTAATTCACTATTTCCCTAGCAGACCTGAAGAGAGATGAGTCAAAAATAACTGCCTGTTCAAAAAGTGATATTGATTTGTTCATCAAACCCTGATGTGGCACTGGGTGCAGGCACTTGAATGATCTGGAAAATATGAAAAGAACTTGGCCTTGGTACAAAAACAGAGCTGATATGTGATAATGGCAAAAACAGAAGTAGGAGCTATATAATACTGGCAAATTCCTATTGAATGCTGCTTTGTCTTGCTTTAAGGGAATACAGAGGCGCACTCAAAATGTAAAGATAACTAGACAATGTTCCTTACTGCAAGGCTCCAAGAAAGAAGGAAATGGTTCAAGAGTTAGTGCCTGGCTCTGTGGAATATTGCTGGGTTGGAAGCAGTCAGCAAGAGTTCATCGTGATAGTCTCCCAAACTATTTTATCACAAAAATGTACAATAATCAGTAAGAAACAGTCATAGTTTTTTCCCACTACTTCATGTTTTTTAAGCATCTTGGGGGTGGGGGGAGACTACAATGCAGGGTTTCACACCAATGAAGAATACTGTAAATGAATAGGGAGCTTAGCCCATATCTGAAAAAAATGTGTCTTGTGAAAAGGGAACTATGATTGCACGCAAACTTGCATGCAAGCTGTTCCTCTTGCCTACTGATTATTTGTTCTGCTGCTTAAGCAGAATATTTCTTGCATATTTGTTCATGTACAGAGTCAAAGGAGGAAAGGTGAGTCAATAAACTGCTGGATGTTATATTCTGAAATTTCTTTCCATATGCCTTTACTGTTGCTCTACCAGAAATCAGTCCTGTTTCACAGGTTCATCAATAGTTTGAGTGAAAGGAAAATTCTCCCTCTTGCAGAAGGATGAAATTCGAAACAGAAGAGTATTTTATCTTTACAGAATCTGATACTGGTTACTGTCAGAAATAAGAAAATTGCCTTAGTCTTCAACCAAGATCCAAAAGAGCGCAGTTTGGGCATCTCTTTTCTATTTATACCAATTTATGGATTTGGGTCTTAATTTCAGTGTTTTTGATATACAGCTTTTGTAGTTTCAATACAAATGCATCATCTTAAGAAACAAAATGTGTTGTGAACCAACATACCTTGCAGTATAGATTCAGGAATTCAATCATTTTTCAGGTATTACTCAGTTCCTTGATGAAACTACAGACTGCTTTAATTGGGTTCTTTGAACATTGAATTTGAAAAAAAAAATAATTATTGTAATAGTAGTGAAGTCAGTGGTGAAGTCACCCATCGAGGTTTCTGATTCATGCAAGCTATTACATGAAACTAAGAATCTTGATTCCTTCTAGTAGCAATGTGCTATGGCCCAGTTAGGATGGAAAAAAAGCCTCAATCTTGGCCTGAAAGAGATATTTAAGATAAGCAGCAGAAGTCTTTCTCATATTTTGTACAGTTAAAATTGACACGACTGATGGTAAGACGCTTGCAGTTCAGGACCTTGGACTTTGCTTCTCTGTGTGGCATTTTAGAGACACATTTACTAATTCTAGGGAATCATGATCCGGTTGTCACTCAGCCGGAGGCATTGATATTTTCCTCTTACACATCCACACCCCAAGTAGAGGCCTTCGTGCAGACGTCAGCAGGTCAGTGCCCCTCAAAATGTTGTACAATTTTCTGCAGTCATAAAAGCTGACACGCTGTTCCGGTTCACGGCGCCCGGACTCCTTGAGCCCTCAGTTCCCAACCACTCCTCCTGTGGTCAGGGGCTTCTTGGCTCCTACCGTGCAGCCAAGAGCAAGGACTCCTCGAGAGGGCTGCCTTTAAATTTGTTTTGGCCTCCATGCCCATAGCAGTCAGCTTGCAGCCCCAGCTCAGGCCAAAATTGGCCTTGCCACCCACCCGCCTCCTGCCGCGGCCTGAGTCAGGGCCTCGCGGCTGCCTGTGCCGGGCCCGGGCTGCGGGGCGCCGCGTGCGCAGGCTCCATGGCCGCCCAGCTGGCTCTGCAGGCCACCCGGCATGGGGAGGCCGTGGCAGGTGCTGACACGAGTCCCGGTGATCTCACTCACCCCTGACGAGCGGCGCCTTCCTCGAAACAGCTGCTGTGCTCCTTGGAGAGCACCTTTCGCTTTGGAAATTGTGTGTGTTGGTGTTTCCAAATTTTTCTTTCACTTTGTCTGCTCAATAGGAAATTTCAAAAATGTTGTTTTTTCTCTAATTTGGACTTAAACACATTTCAAAATGCTAACATTTCATCCCTTTAGACATTCTGGATCTCGGCCATCTCTTGAATAAATCTTGGCATTTAAATCCCACCAAAGATTTAATAGATTCAAATGGAGACACTCTCCTAAAATGTAGCAGGTTGCACAGGTTTACCTTAACAGATGGAAAGCTAGCACTCGCCTGACAAGATCCAGCTTTATGTTTAAAACGTGAGGAATTTCCTCCCATGAAGGGATTGCAGCCAGGTCCCTTCTTTTCCTGTATCCTTAAGCTGAACAAAGCTGACCAAGAGCTGGAATTCAGAGAGGTGGGTTTTGCTCTCCCTGAAAATCTGCTGAGGACTCTGTGCTGGTGCAAAATGATTGTTAACCTTAGTGAAGACAGCAACTATAATTTTAATGCTCTCCATTGTGGGCTATTTTGTGAAATGTCTTCTTTTAAGGCTGACAAGTGAGTTCATAGAAAAACTTCAGTGTTCATCTGTAAGGAAAACCCCATATCTTCCTATTCCTTAAACTTCCTGTGCTCCTGCAGCTGAACAATATGGAATTGTGTTAAGAAGGAAAGGACATTCCCAGTGGTACCTGTCTGAGTTTGGGATTATGCTGTCATTTAAAGTATACATAAATGCAGTTTTAGCAGGAGCAGGTCTTACAGGGCTGTCATTTGCCTGAACTCTTACCATTGCACAGGCTAGTACTGTTTTTATCAACCTTTTCCAGTTAAACATATATTTTTAGAATTTTTGATTCTTGAGTACTATGGTTTCTAAATCAGGAAGCCACAGTAGTCCTTGTGCTGGGTCAGATGACTGCAAGGAAAAGAGCAAAGCATCACTGTTTTATAATTACCCTATCTCTGTGCAGTGGTTCTGACGAACTTTAAAAATAGCTTCTTGCTTTAGGAGGAAACTTCCTGTTATTTATATAGTCCTTTCTGTCACCTAATGTAAGGTGTCAAGTTTTTAGCTGCAATGTACTGTATCAAGAATTATGCCACCATAAAGCTGAACCAATTTTACCTTCAATTCCTTGATCCTCATGAGCGTTACTAGGACCAACATGAACAGAAAAGCAGAATGAGCAAGTTTTCGGATGAATATTTTCTGCAGGAAGTCTCTTTCTTTCTATTTTAAAAGGAATTTTGTGCCGGGAGAAAGCCTCTTCCATAATACACCTTTGACATGCTGAATTTGCTTTCAGCTCTCTGAATTTTGCCTCCAAAAGAGCATTAATGAATAGGGCCTTTTATCCTGCAGATATTTAAAGCTACAAGGGTATAAACAAGAGGCAGCACAATATGTTTTCTTTTGTAGAGCAGAACAGTGTAATTTGGGCCAAATCCTGTCCTATTATGTAAAGCTTCTCCACTGCTATAGCTTTTCTGTGAGAAATGAAGGTATGGACCCAAACGTAGACATTTTTCCTGCTCTGTGCTACCACCAGAAGAGGTTTGCTCCTGTCATAACAGCTAAATACAGGTCCCTATCATTTTATGGGATGAGCAGTGGGAACAGGATCACAAAAACCCTGAAGGGGTGTGTGTTTCCTGCAAAATTCACTATATCCTCCCTTCCCTCCCTCTTGGCGGTAGCAGCACGGAACAAATCTTCCCAGCCTTGAGCGATACTGCCGGCCTCGCTGCGCGTGGCTGCTCCCATCCGTGTCTGGCTTCTGGGATGAGTGGTGTAACTTTTCAGCTCTACCAGGATTTGGCCTGCATCTTTTGCTTTCCTTTTGTGGGTTATTGCATATAGGTGTCCATTTTGCTTACTTACTGATTGGCAGTCAGATAATGATGCTCAAGAATCAACTATTGCCAGGGATGTTTTGAGGATTTTTTTTAATACATCATAGAAAAGGCACTGAAACTGAGTTTTGTAAGTTTGCCATTAATGAGCATTGATTTTGTTCAGAATAACTTTCAATTTTCTCACTTTAAAAGACAAACAAGCAGAACTGGTGCAACAACAGCGATGCTGTAACAGCTCCCAGATTTGTCCATTGTCATCCAGCCTGGTTTTAATTGTCTGGATCTCGTAAAAAAAAAATTCAAAAGTTTTGAGTTAACAGCATTTAAAAATCTGTGTAAATCTGGAACTAAAAAGGCTTTGCTGAATATTAGTTTTAACAAGAGAGACTATTTTAAAATATATTCTGTGATCGAATTCAAATGGACCATGGCAATATATTAGCTTAAGTTTTGATCTGAGTTGGCTTTGTACAGAACTGAGGAAAATTAGGTATGGTATTAGGAGGGAAGCTGAGACTGGAACTCCAGAGGACAGGCAGTGCCAAATGGGATTAGTAAGACAGAAAAGTCAGATAACGTAAGAGTGGTGAAGAATTTACAACTGTATTGCTGTAAAACGGCAACTAAATCAAAGAATCAAAGATATGGTGTAGATACTGTCTCAAGAAAGTGTGTGAATGCAATATCACTAAATCAAGCAGCAAAAGAGATGGAAAAAAGTGCTGACTACCACAAAAATTTGTGCAGCCACCTGACATTAACTAACCTAAAGTCAAGTGAGAGATTTTGAGGTATCCTGTGGCTATACAAACAGACGGAAAGAAAGATTGAATTAAAATGGAACAGCTGAGCTTTTAAAAAAAAAAAATGTCTTCTCACTACTGCTACAGAAATAAGGCAGAAATAAAATGAAAGAATAATCAGGGAAAATTTGAAACTAGCAATCATTAGATCAATAAAAAAGAATTCATCTAGGACAACTGGGAACTTAAGAATGTAAAAGTAAGCACAAAAGCGATGTTTTGGCCAGGAACGTCTGGACAGGGAAAATAATTTTTTTTCTAATGTCAGCAGAAAACTTTGTCTAAATGTCAGCAGCAAAAAGAAAATGTGAAATTGTCAGCAAAAAGAAACATTTATCCTTCCTGAACTTCCATGTCACCTATGGCAACTTCTGGGAACAAGCTTTTCCATAGGGAATGTTATGAATATTTACTGGCAGTAGTTTTCAAATATTTTTAAACATCTCTCTGAAAACAAAATAAGTCATTGAATGTCCACTCCAGGATGGCTTTCTCTTTCTGAGAGGAGAAAAATGGACACTACACTGACTCTGAAACAAAAACCAGGAAGATTTTTAAGAAAGCAGAGCTGAGGAGGGCGGAGTTTTGATTTTACTGCACAGAAAGAGTTGATCATAAAACACTGAACAAATTAATCCAATGCATGCTTATAAATCACTGTTCAGCACAGAGAAGCAGTTACATAGAGCCCTGAGGAAATCTTGGATCAAATAAGAACAGGTAGACAAAACTCCAAATACTGTCATATAAGATATACTAAACTCCTTCCACTAGTAGATATAACTGACCCTGTGCTAGGTACCCACCCCCTCGCTGCTTCCCAGGTCTCACAGACTGGGTATATAAGCAGTTTAGAGCACCTTACTAGCAGAAGGGTTGAAAATGGCAGCAAGGCCCCCTGACAGCTTTCACACTTGTCTACCTGTCAGACGAGGCCATTGCTATGCTTATTGCTATGGTCATTGTGATTATGGGAGGCGATTCCAGCTCCTCCTGCTCAGCTCTTCCACACATTATAAACAAATGTGCATCTAGCGGGTTGCAGGAAAAAAAAAAAAAGAGACTTTCCTGCAGAATGTAATATTTTGGACTCTTTACCCTGTCCAGGTTACTGTAGTTTGGTAGAACCAGGTAAAGACCTCACTTACACAATGGAAACAAGCTTCTCCATACAGATGGAGAGACATCCTTTGCTCTGAAAACTACCTAGGGCCCCATGCAATGTCGGCTGCATTACAGAGTCTCAACTGAGAGTCAGCAAGTGGCAGTGGAGAGGTGAGTTAGCCGCAGTGAGAGCTTCCAGTGTCTCTCCATGAGAAATCTAAAATTCAGTTTCAGCTATCTCCAAATTCTGAATACTAGCTGAGATCCTGCATCCACAATTATAGGCTTATAACGTGTAGCCAACCTAGCTATTAAAGTCTCTACTTGTTCTTCCAGATGGGAAGGTAACTGAAAATTGGGTGAGCCATGATATAACTTCAATTCTTGGTGCTTGGAAGAGCATCTGGAAAACAGCTGGCATATATCCAGGGCTGAGAGTTTTTCAGGTTAGTGCACTGTGCTCCAAACTGGCCAGTATTTGTTCATTTTGTGTGATCAGTTGTGACTGGGGTTCTGAGATTGATAAAAATCATCCAAGTTCTTGGATGGAGAGCTGACTTTTCTACTTGAGTAGAGAAGGAGGTAATACTAACAGCAAAGTATCCATATCTTTGTTTGCCACGAAACCAAAACAAGTTACTCCTAGTAGGAGTAACTTGAAAATAACTTCATGAAACACATGTGTTGCCACAGAGTCCATGTAAGACCAAAATTAAAATGAGTCCGTGTAAACCAAAAGTTAAAGTATGGCATCCTTTAAGACCACAATAATGCACAACTTATGGAAAACTAGAACTATTTTCTGTGAATGTTCATCAGTTAACAGAACACATGCTTATTTTTCTACTTTGGAGACCTCAAGGATTCTCAGAATATCTCAAAGAGAACACCCTTTTTGCTCTTTTGTACTAAATTCACATCATAATAGGCTATCTTTTTTTTCATTTTGCATCCTGATCGACAAATACCTGACTATACAATCAATCACATAATGTTTTAGGTAAAAGACATGAGAGCGCTATGTAAGTGCTGTCATTTTGCCATGGTTGAAGGCACATCTATTTTATCTCCCCTGCCCTCTCCCCAAGAAACCCACAAGTTTTAAGAAGGTAGTGAGAGCACAGCACAGTCCCCTGTCATATTATCACATATTTCAGGATTATCACAATAATCAGGATTATCACGTAACACTCAGTAAGGGGGGGAACTCAACCACTGCTCGCTACTTTGTCACAGGATGGAAATGCCAAGTCCCACATGCACACAGACCTATGGAGGAAGTGCTACGATTCTTCAGAGACTATCTGGGATCAGTGAAACAGTAAAAGTGAGGAAAAGGAAGTGCTATCTCCACTCAGCACAATAAATAATCATAGTACTTAGCAAATACCCATGTACCTTTTTTTAGAAGTTAACATTGGAAATAATCAGTTCCAACAACCTCACCCTCAGGCTAGGAAAGGAAAAATCCGAACCTAGGGAAAAAGCAAAGCAGGAGCCTCAGCATGCCATATAAATCTTTAAAAATCAGATGATTACCCTATGGCTGCAGGAAGTTTAAAGGCTATGAGAATAAATTCAATTTTACTATTTAATAGCTAAACATGATTCCTAAGTAGCCTGCCAAAGCCAGATAACAGTGCACATTAATATTTCAAAAACACCTTGACAGTGCTATTTAGAACACAGAATGCTACTCAAAACTTTAAAAAGCTCGGTTCCTACTTACTGAGGTTACTGATGATCAGTGGAAAACTAGCAGCTTTTTGCCATATTGCCTACCTGTCCTTACATTACCAAATGGTCCAATAATGTCTATCACAAAATGAAGCCCAGATTCGGGAATATCATTCTTGATTTGAATCAAGGATTTGTGAAAATATCTCCCTAAGAGAAAGAACCATTATCATTGCATCTTCTAGGTTTGTATAGTTCTAGACATGTTATTACAGTAGATAGAATTTAGGAATACTAGACTGATGCTGTTGGAGAAGCATCTTGAGGAAAAGGTTAAATAAATCTCATGCCTCTGCAGTGATTCAGTGGATTTACAATTATAAAACCCAAGTTCATGGAATTTTGAATCCAGCAGTTTTTATTTTGCTGGATTGGAGGAGCAGACATTTAATCAACACTTAGAGGAGCCTGCAAATTTCATTTTATCATACTGCGTAATCCTCTTTTCTTAGTCTCATGCCAAATCTTGATGATCCAAAAAATCTAAAGCACCATTTTTTGGTTCTAAGATTTGTAAGGTACTGTCTTATGTACGCACACATCATACACATCATGCACAGCCTCACACCTTTGCTGTCATTTCAACATTAAATTCTATATAGAAACTGAAGAGGTTCTTTGGATAATTTTCTAATGGCTTGGAATACCCACTGAGGCTGAAAGAATGCCAGAGTTTTTGGAAACATAAATCCTCTCATTTTAATAGTTTTGAAAATCCTTGGCGTTTAGCTTTGAACTTTAACCAAGAAAAGTTATATCTTATAAACAATGGCATTTGTTGATTGGATGAAAGACTAGATCAATATTGGTTTTGGCAGCTTGTTTTGGCTGTATTTGCCTGAAGAAATATGTTGGTTGTGGTGTTAAAAAGTTATGTCAGTTCCTCAACATGTGCCTCTTTTTCTTGGAGCAACGCCTGAAAATTAGTTTCCAAAGTTACTTCCAGAAGTTAACCTGGAGTCTGGCCTCCTCAACAAAGGAAGTTACACAAAAAATACCGGAGTACAGTCTACTATTGTGAGCTAACAACATCCATCTTTTTGGTTATTACAACATATCAAATCAAACAATTCAATAGGAAAGATTACAGGGATATCATAAAACCATGGATTTTTTTTGTTTCAGAGAAGTTTTAAAGTGGAGGCCCCAATTCTCACGGCCACTGAGTTTCATTTACACTGCTTTTGCAATTTTAGAGGAGCTGTAAAGTAAATACATAGAATTAAAGCAACAAGATTTTAGGCCAGAAGGCACTACTGGGACATGCTAGTCCAGCACTCAGCTAAATAAATACAAACCTTATGATTTCCATGAATCAGTCCCTGATTCAAGACCAGTACTATGAATGAACAATAAAATGTCTTTTAGGAAAAATGAGCCATTTTGATTTTAAAGCTGAGAGGGAACCTACTGCAAATTGATAAATTGCTACAGTGACTAATTACCATCACAGTTAAAAATTTTCATCATGTTTTGATTGGTCTCATTTCAGCATCCAGCCATTTGACCTTCTGATACAAATGCTAGTGAAAGGAGTCTTTCTGAATGAAAATTTCTATCCTGTGAGCCAATGTGGATGGTTTATCTCTCAGTATTCCCTCTATTTTTTCAACATACTGGCTGAAGTATGGCTGAGTTGGCAGAACTCCAGAGCCAGATGGCAGTCCTGAACTGTTCCTCAAGCACCAATATAGTATTAACACAGTGTCCCGTTGTCTTGCATACTGTACCCATGTAGACCTCCACTTTGGCACTGGGAGATCATGTTGAGTTAATTATACATTATGACCTCACTTTTTTTTTTTTTTTTTTTTGTATTGCTTTAAAGGGCAGAGATCTCCATACTTTTAAGGCTTATTTTGTATTATCAGATACTCAGATACATACCACTTACCTTTAACCATCCATCCTGGCTGGCAGGGATTCCCCATGCATGGTAATTTCTTGAAACCTCACCATTCTTAATACCTTTAATAGTAATCATGCTGATTGCTTGCTATTCTTGACGCTTAATCAAAATCTCACACTTTGATAGGTCAGAGGAAGTCCAGAAATGGGAGTCATCTCGCCTAATTTTAGACTTCTGTGGGGCAGATATGTACTTTTGAGCTCCTCAAATTCAACTTTTCTTACGGCCAATGAGGAGAAATGGACACTTTTAGAGTGAGAGTCATCTGCACTGTGCCAGACATTTATGATGTAATTAATCATGTCCTACAAGAGCCTCTCTTCCTCACTGTCTGTAAGAGAAGCTAGAAGAACAGCCTAGGGAAATCCTGGGCAAAAGTCTACCTTGAACTTGGTACTTTTATAAACCAAACACATGCCGGATCAGTTCAATAAATCCATTTTCAGCATATATGTTTCAAAAAATTATCAATAACACCACCTTTATTATTATTATTATTTTCAATATTATTATTATTTTTAAATCCCATATCAGTTGTTTCATTATTTTGAAGGGAAGGCTGACAGTCCTGTTTACCCTTTTCAAATGATAGCATAACATCGGCGTTCCTCAAATCCTCTGGAAATTTCCTAGTAATTCAAGACATTTAAAATCAACACACTAATCAATACAACATACTGGCCAATATTTTTAATCCTCGCAGGTACATAATACAGAAGATTGGAAAAGACCTTCTTGCTTACTGATAACTTTTTAGATAATTTTGTTATCTAAAAATCCCATTATTCAGTTAACAAATCTCATTTTATAATTATTTTGTTTGCTTCTGTCCTTTCTCTAGCTGCCTTTGGTAAAAAACTTCAATAATTAATGAGATTTTTTCTAAATACCAGCTTAAATTTCATAGTGTTCATCTATCTATCTATCTATCTATCTATCTATCTATCTATCTATCTATCTCTCCATCCATCCATCCATCCATCTATCCATCCATCCATACATACATACATACATACATGTATCCATCTATCTATCTCCCAACCTACCTATGTTTCACCTCCTGTCTGTGGTATTAGTTCAAATAGCTTTCCTCCTTTCATGATACTTAGCCCACTGACGTGTTTCCAGAAAGCAATCATACCGCGTCCCAGCTTTTGTACTGCCATGATAAACAAGACAAGCTCCTTCATGTCTGTTCTTGAAGAGCTATTTCCCCACTTTATTCACGTATCTGCTCTACCAGGCGCAAGTCTGAACTCTCCAGCATGAGTGAATAGCGTTTCCAGATAGCATCTTACTGATAGTCTTGGCCAGAAGCAGTAATATTTTCCTATTTCTAAACAGAAATTCCCTCACCTGATTCATCTTGAGAATACTTATGCCTTTTTTTTTTCATTCACGTCATCTTGTTCCTCTATTTGCATCCTACTGACTAGTACTTTCCTCCTCTTGTGCCCTGCTGAGAAATCCCTCTTTGCAACAGAAATTCGTGTTGGTTGAGCCCCAGAGTGGAATTCATCTCCTATGTCTTTAGGTGGTTTTAGAAGGTGATTTAGTCCATCCTGAGATAGGAGCCAGAACAAGTGGGATAAATGAGCAACAAAAAGCATCCATTTTCATATGTTTAAATAGATGCATGTGATAACTGACATTATATTCCCTCTCTCCCAAAGAACAAAAACATTTATCGAACATTTTTGGATTTTCTACATTTTCTAAGTTTTTCTCTAATAATGGAAAATATCATTGTTTATGGTTGTCTCTGGTCATTTTTCTGGCCCTTAGTTATACACACACACACACACACACACACACACACACACACACACACATATAATATGTACACACATATATGCATGTGTGTATAAAGTATGAAATATATATATAGGTATTTGCATATAATATGGAAAGTTATAATTAATAGCTTTATGCTGAAAACTCTCTCTTCCTCCATCCTATTCAGAATCTGGATTACCTTCTTAATTTTTAGCATCCAAAATAAAGTAATTTCTTGATGCAGTACAAAGGAGCAAAACAGCCCCTACTACCATGAATACAGAAAGCAAAATACACGTGTTTATGATGTATATGGAAAACTTTTCTTAATAAACTGTCCTTCAATAAATGGTTCAGCTTTCACTTTAGCTTCAGTTCTCTCTTGATGATACAATAGTTCAATATAATGCGATCAGTATGTTACAAAGCCAAACTTGCATCAGACTAAACCTGATGATTTTCCAGGATGTAAGTTCAATACTACCTTATGATTTTCACTGAGCAACCTTTTTTTCCTAAAGAATGCAGTGTTGAGGTGTGAAACTGATAGTGTTTGTCAGCTTAAGCAAGAAATGTTCTCTTTAAATGTAAGAGGAGTATTCAGGTGGAATTTAACTGGTTTGGAATTTGATCATTTAAATTACTCGAATCATCAGCATCTCCCTTCCTCCAAAATAATTGTTTTTTTTTCCAAGGGCTGAAATTAGATTTGATTTCATTTTGGTCTTCATTTCTTTTGCGCCAGTTTGCTCAATTCTAATATACATTAAAAAGACTGTTCTACCAGACCCAGTCTGTGACATCAAAACCATCTCACAGCTCTTGGGATTCTCTCAGCAAGTCATGGGTGATCTGTCATCTTGCCTGGCTTCTAATGTCTGTCTACCTGAGTGTGCAGGAGGCCAGAGGCCAAACCGGCCACATGGCTAGGGTTGGCCTTGCACGGGCAGTGCCCTCTGCTGTAGTGCCCGTGCAGCAGAGGGAATAGGTCCCTCCACTACAAGCTCAGTTGTAGCTAATGGGAAGTTTGGGCCTTTCTAGAGTTTTTTGTGGAAGCCTCAAATCACAGCTACTGCGTCTTCTGTTTACTGGATTGGTGAGCCCTTTAAATCAAATTCTTCTTCCTCAAAGAGTGTGACTTGCAGACTCTGCCCTGCCTTTATTATCTATGTAATACATACCCTTCAGGTCTTTCGGTGCCCTCCAGTTCTTTATTCATTGTTGTGGACCCTCTTTGAATTCTCTTCAACCTTTTGAGACCACTCTTGAACTATAAGAACAGGAACTGCAGTATTCTAGTATTCTGCCAAATACAGGAGCGCTTAGTCAACTCACTTGCTAGTCTCCTTAGGCTGGTGTTTTACATACTGAATCCCTCTCTCCAGCTCCACCCTCCTGATAAGGAGAGAACAATCATCCAGATTAGCCGTGGTCTCTGAGATACTTATCGAGGAGCCACAGAGATGAGACCTGGGTTCCTCAGCCATGCAGGAGAATGGCTAAGACAAGCCACAAACCCACACGCAGGCTACAATTTAGTCAGATTCAGATTTCACTGTCTCCCCACCAGCTCCTGGGAGGGACTTGGCAGGGGAGCCAGCACATGTTTCAGCCATGCTCTTAAACCAGACAACTGGAGAAAGGGCACCTGGAGGTGCCTCGCTCACTACCTGCCACATTGTTCAGATATGGCCAGAGAGACATTGAGACTGGAGGCAGAGGCCCGAAACTGTAGCCATATGGCTCCGAGGGAGAAATAATCTAGAAGTACAGATTAAAAACAGTCTCTTCATCTCCCAGCATGAGACCTGTGGCTTGACCTTCAGAAATCTCACTGTATTACTTTTTTTTTTTTAAATAACAGAACGTTTTTAACAAGACTCACTTTGTCTCAAATAGCAATCCAGCACACAGCGCTGAAACTTATTAATTCCTGCTTCATATCCAAAAACACTTTGCTTCCAATCCACTGTAAAGGATACTCAGCATGTCCAGTATTCAGAAAATATATTATAGAAAGTAGCAATGTATCATATCATCTGGGTGCTCCCTCTAAAAATTAGGCTTGGAGGGCAGGCAAAATGTACCTGACTTTGATAGAAATGATAGTTATGCTTCTTTATGGTACCAGGCTGTTATCATTTCATTAACAGTTCAATCTTTATGTCAAGTCCTCTTTTTAACCTGGAGAAATGTATTGCTACCACAAAATAGATATAGGCAGAGTAACAGTGCAGACAGGTTTAAGAGTATGTTGCATAATATGACTAGCACAGTAGAAAGAAATGGCTTGCAAGTGGGTCTGGTTTGCAGGGCCAATGTGAGACGTTGTTGCAGGACTTTGACTTCCTGAGCCTGGTGATTGACAGGTTCCTACTTTATCCCCATCCCTCTATTATGCCCAAGCAGATAGACTTCTTGCTTAGGCTATGTTATTTTTAGTTTAAAAGTAAAAAAGGAGGTTATTTAGGCCTTTTATCCAAAATTCACTAAGTCTACATCTAAGAGTAGACTTCCTGGTTCATATATGGAGCGGGTCATATTCCTCTTTCACTATGACTGTCAGGTCGGTAACAAAACCTACACAAACCCACTGCAAAGAAACACAGACAGACTTTAGAGAAGTCATTTACTTTTACTAAATGCTAGCAACCTTTAGTAAAAGGCTGAATTTTGTCTTTAAAAGTGATCTTAGTAAGAGGAAAATGAGTCAGTGACATGTGGAACATATATTATGTGAGACATCTTAACCACAAAGAGGGGAGGGGAGACACAGAGAGGAGTTTTGCCTGCACTTTGAACAACCTCAGTAGGCTGATATTCGCCTTACCTTGCAGGACAGCATCCTTATTTGTTCATACACAAAACAATCATTATGTGAATCCAGTATTCTAACTGAGCAGGAATCTCAAGTACATCCTTCCATCTAGTTTGATTGCTTTAAGTGGCACTGCCAGTGCATTCTACTAGTGGAAATATATTAAGTGGTCAAAGGAGAATCATCTGAGTTTCAGGATAGGTTTCAGCTTAGGGTGTCTCCCATCTCACATCCTGCTATGGTAGCAGCAGAAAAAGGAAGTGGTGGAAATGCTTCTGACCAAACCTTCTGCCACATCTTAAGTCTTTTGTAACTTGTATAGCCCCAGCACCACCTCTCATAACTCTACCCCTCCCCTTTCTTCCCATTCCTCTGGATTGATGTAGAGAATTTTATCTCCCATCATGGATGGAGACAGGACAGGACTGATAGGAAGACAGGACAAAAGGTCTATGGATAAAATTATGAAATTATGTGGCTACTTAATCTAGATCCGATTTCAAGTCACAGAAAAGACAGATCTGTCAAGAAAGATGGATCTGTCATACTAGACAGGTCTAGTACAAGGAACATGCTTCTAATATTTTCCACTGTGTATCTCAGCAAGGCAGGAAGCACCTATTACAGCTCTTTCTCATTTTACAGATAAAGAACTGAGGCCCAGTGGCTATAGCTGAACAGTCCAGTCCATGTTTTTGTGTGGCTCGTCAGCCCCGTTGGAGAGCAACCTATGTCTTGCTAATGAGGCTATCCTGCTTCCAGAAACCAGGACTGATCATACAAAGACTTCCTATTAGTAATTCAAATTTGGCTTTAAAAATCATCTTTGAGTAAAAAGGTTCAGTGTTGATTTGTTCACCACAGCATATAGCGGTACCCAAAGGAAGTGAACAGCTCATCCTGAAAGTCCTGAAGACTTTGAGAGGAAGTCTTGCAAGAGCAAGCAGTTGTACCCTGAGGCAGGCTCCAAAGTGACTCCCAAACTGTTGAACCATATGTTGCTCTGTCCATGGCTGTTGAGACACTCACTCACATGAAAACACTTTGATTTGGGCTCTTGGGGTATGTCGATGGCTCCAGTGAAATTATACTGCTGTTTTCATAAGCTATTTATTTCCTGTGAATACCTTGGAAAAAAGTCATAGAAGAGACTTAAATAAAGACAGTATTGAAACTTGGCAAGATTACTTCAAAATTTGTTACTGCTCTTTTTTCTGTTTTCCTTTGCAGAGCTCTGGTGCCTGTTGTCAATAGTCAAGGGGAGGAACTAGGGGAAGGCTGTTTTATTCTGATTCTATAGAGGAAAATCCTATTGGCTTCAGTGATTGACCATAAAAATTATTAAATTTCCCTTAGGAAACTGCAACTTTTAAATATTCTGTGCTGATGCATTTTTAAGTTTGCCCAGATGTAAAATGCTTGCATGAATTAGCTTCATTTTTTGAGTACCTGGGACAAAATTATTTCCTAATTAAAGAAGATGCATTTTTAGTAATCTTTTCTATCTATTGTGATTCACTCCATATGATCAATGTATTTTCCTTATGTCATGGGTTTCAGATCACTCAACCATGGTGATTTAACATAGTACCATGCTGTGTTTGTATAGAAACATTGCACTGGGGAGATTCCAAAGGGCTTTTAGCAACCCTATTTTGACATAGGAGTTTTGAATAACACTATTTGGCCATAGGCAAAAGAATTTCCTTTTGGCAGTTTTTCTCTCCAAAGAAAACAGAAAAAGTGGAAGTTAGATAGTACTGTTATTAGAGCTTTGCTGCAACAAGAGAAAAGTGGTGTTCGCAACAGCATAGATTCAGCAGTATATATACAAGTGCTGCAGCTGACAGACAACTCCTCTGCTGGACCTTCTATTTACTTAGCCCCGTTCCCAGATTTTCAGGTCTTCACAGAGCTCATCCTTCCTCTGGACTGTCCCTGTGTACCCTGCTTCTGGCCCTAGATGGTTCTATAATATCAGGAGTTTTAGAGGGCAGAGAAGGAGCAGTGAATTCAGTGCTAAGATCTGAGAAAAAGCTGAGAAAAAAAAAAAAAAAAAAAACTAAACTCCTGCTGACTCCCATCTGAATGGTGCAGGAAGAACATAGCACATCTGTTTCAAGCACTAGAGCAGGTAAAAGTGTTAATATTTTCTTAGGTAACGTTTCAAAATAATCTCCCTTTTGCAACAGCTTTTGTACTCTTAGTTTTCCTGTTTTTCCTGTGTTCTCCTCCCATTCCACCTTTACTTTTATCCCAGAGAGAGGAGAAAAGACAGCACAAGGAAGGAACATTTTTTTCTGTCTTCCAAAAAAACTCTAAAAGAATGATTTTTTTTTTTTCCCAAGAACTGGACATTTTTTTAACTGGGATATAGACCTTTATGAACACTACCCAGCAGTTCCATCTGTTGTCTACATTAATGACTAGGGATGCAGCCCTGAACATGACTTCAGTGCCTGCAGTGATGCCTGCAGATCAACCTCATGTTAGTTAATGTCTCCTCAATGTTGTGCTCCAACTTGGCTCAAGTTTTTTCAGAAGACAAACTCTATGTTCTCCCTCCTTCTCTGTCGGACTGAGTACTCTCAACTGAGACAAACGGCTCAGAATAGACTTTGGCCATCTTCCTTTCACCATGATTCTTAAGCCTTATCTAAACTTTCACATCAAATAAACTTTAAACAGGCAATGTTTCTGACAGCCACCTCTATGGAACTGGTGAGAAATGATTCTTTAAAAACTCAAATTATTTATCGGAAATAACTTTACTGCATCCTGTATTTCATTGATGTTGCCAAGCTACTTTAATTGATGAGGAGACCTCTTCATCACTGGGGTCTCATTTTTTAGCCCTGTTGTCTGAGATTTTACAGCCTCATAGCAAGCATGTTATAACACAATAACTTAGCGTATCCTTAATCCTGTAAAAAATCCCAAAGTAGAGAGATTCATTTTGTCAATGGAGCTATAAAACCACATTGACTGAAATCATCATACTTTTATCCTTAAATCCTTCACTGATAGAAATTTGAATTATATTTGTCAAGAATTCATGTCCTATCTGTTCTAAATGAGCTTTAACTTCCTTGGGTCACTCCTTTTAAGCTTTTAAAGTGGTGTATAACACTGGCAATCCCACTGCACTTTGGAAATTTCCCAGTTTTCCAAGACTTGTGAAACTAGTGTACCTTGTAGAGACACATTGACTCATTCTTCCTCTTATGCCATTTCTTTCTGACTCCTGTTTCATTTCCAGTTCTTAGGTACCCATCTTTTTCTCTGTGAAGACCATCACTTCTCACTTGCTAACACCCACCTCACCTTCAAGTTGTTTGAGTAATAAAATCAGGTTAAACTGACTGTGTGGTTTTATCAGAACTAACCCAGTTTAAAGGAACCTTCTTCTCAAACTCTGGGCCTTTCCTTCCTTTGCACCATTTTGCTGTTTCCTCCGCTTGTGCCAGCACTGGGCTGCAGCATGAAGTAAAAATAATGTAGTTGTTTCCTGGTGGTAAATGATCTAGTTAGGCAGGTACACATATAGGAATCTTGCAGTGACCGGGCAGTAAGTGTACCCTGAGTTACTTGGGCTGCTGATCTAATATATAATTTTCAATGATTTCTTTCCATACATGCATAAAGTGACAGACGAATACTGCAGTTCTAAGGAGTGACGTGTCCTACTGGAGGCACTTGCACACTTGTGCACAAGGAGGCTAATGATGTAGTGTGATACCATTCATTGGCTATCTGAGAGAATATGGATTCCTCTTCTTTCCAAATACAGAACAAAATTTTCTTTAAATATTCCACTTATTCTTTTGACTTCTCTTTATGGCTCATATATGTTAACTTGTAACTTATTCTTGTTTCCATTTACTTCTACCTTATACTGTGTATAGACAAAACAAGAGTAGATCCTTGAATAGTTCCCAAATGTGATTAACAGTTCTCATCTTATGTTTATGATCCTAATTAACTATGCCAAGAACTGCTTCAGGCTTTTAAGAACTGGCTCATGTTTTAACTTTAATGATTTCATGCCATGTTCTGCTTATATAAGGCAAGTGTAACCAAATCATAAAAATCATAGAAGCTTCTTCCTCTGCCAGACTGAGCTTCTATTTTAAGTTAATCTCCCCTGCACACAAGTCTTTTTGTATTAAAAAGTTAGTGCTTACTTTTAGAATCTCTTCTGGAGTTCCGAATTAGACACCCACCAAATACAAGTTGAAGTCACACAAGATAATCTTTTCTTCTGACTTAAATATTGCCCGATGAGTGTCCAAGGCAGCTCCTTAGAAAGACTTGGGAGTCTGAAAAATCTGTCGGGATTTTGCAGCTCTTCCCTCGGGCGAGTGGGTAAGGTGCAGAGGCTGCAGGTCCTTCTTGGCTGTGGGAGCCAGCACTGTCCCTGCTGCAATACCCTCCTAGCCACCCTCTGACCCACCTGCACAGACCAAGCTGCCACCACACAGGCTCTTGGTCACTCCTAACACCCATCTCTTGGCCCTTCAGGAGTACTGATTAAGTTCAGTTAGTGGCATGCATGCTAGCACCCAGAGGAAGAAAGAGGAATTTTGAATTGTGATTTAATATGACTGAGCCAGAGGAAGATGCAGGGAGTGGAGCCAGCAAGGAAGCCAACATGTTTCAGAGAAGACCAGCAGGACTCAGAAGCATGAGCACGAGGTCTTGAGCACTCAAGGTTCTAGCATGTAAAAACAAACCACTTTTCGTGATAGCTTTTCCATCAACCAGATGGAACACAGGACAAGCTGAACAAAAGGCATGGCTTGTGAAATACTAGTTTTCTGCCTGTCAGAGTGAAATGTCACTTATAACAAAATAGGTCTTTGCACTTTGAAGAGGTAATACATTGGAGAGTGACTATTTCCATTTCAGTTGATAGTGTTACTAAAGCAAGCAGTGCAATAAAAGCCAACCTTAAACTTTGAAGAACTTGAGAGAACTTTGAGAGAAATGACTTCAGAACAGAAAACTCTCATCTATGCACTGGCTGCACTGGCTGCCATATAAATGGCTGGTAATAATCCAGCCATAAGGTTGTTACCCTCCTTCTCCCTTCCCCACTTCTCCTAGTGCTGCAATTTATAGAAACAAAACCAGGAAATCTTAGAGGGAAACTTTTCCAACCATAGAGCAATTTTGGCTAAATGTTCTCTGCAATGTTCTCTGCATAATGTTCTTCTTTCTTACTCTATTTGCACATGCCAGCAGGAAGAGATGGCTGCTACAAGCCTGGCACGTGCATGGTAGCCTTAGCCAATCAGTAAGGCTGATGTGAAAAGCGAGGACCCAGCTGCATGGCTTTCACCAAGGTCCTGGGAGGTTCCTGCAGCCCAGGCTGACACCTGTGCGACTGCAGCACCACGCTGCCCGGCTATACGGCCTCGGCTGCAGCTAGCCTCTTATAACTGCTGCTGTCAAGATTGCTGCCCGCCTATATCCTGAGGTTGTTTCTGGTTACTACGATTCCCAAAGGAGAAAGGCATACAGCATAAAAACACTTCTACGGGGATTTCCATCAGATGGTCTGAAGATATTTTGCAAGGCATATTTGTGGCAAAAATACACCTTTAGGAACTGGAAATACATTATACCAAAGTCTTAGAGTGCTAGTGTATCAACTTTCAGTTGTCCTTTCTGTTGATAAGCAATACAAGAGAGTTTGTAAGAAAACGAAGAAATCTTTTTAAGTAACTATTTATTCATTTTAAAGTGAACTAATATTGGCTAAGTCACTGGATGCAAATAAACAATCTAAACCTAAGATCTGATATCTGGACACACAGAAGTCCAAACAACAGAAATCCAAAACTGCCTGTTGTATAAGAGAGTATAAAAATTCAGGAAAGTTTACAAACAAAAAGGCTAAAGAAATTCAAATAAAAATCCTGATAATTCAAGTGAAGATTGAATTAGATTACACCTGATAAATGAGAGGAATGACCAAAAGTGATGAGCAGGAAATTAGCCTACGTAGCGAATAACAGAAGGATAATCTTTTTTTACCTCTTGCCAATTGGACCCTTTGGGATCCATAATTTGATGTGAACAGGACTAAAAGGGTTAAGATTTACTTTCATGACACAAGATGTCCCTTGCATCCTGGGACCTGAGGATCTGTCTCCTGGGACCTAGTGGATATATTATGGCATTATATTATTAGTACCTATTATATTATAATGGCTGTTGAAAATTAATTATCTTGATCCTAAAGGACTACAGAGACAGCCCAAGTCAATGGGATCCAAAAGATAACTCCATTTCTACAAGTGGTGGGATAGCTCGCACGACTGGAGCGCTGCCATGGAAGGCTATGTGCTCTTTAGGAAGGACAGGCTGGGAAGGC
>JAWLRI010000923.1:4156207-4178913 GCA_034781795.1 Crypturellus tataupa | reverse complement strand
GGAGGATGGGGCTGGCCTCTTTTCACTGGTGGTCACTGACAGAACCAGAGGAAATGGCCACAAACTGAAGCATAAAACGTTCCACAGGAACTTAAGTTAGAACTTCTTGACAGTGAGGGTGACAGACCACTGGAACAGGCTGCCCAGAGAGGTTGTGGAGTCTCCTTCCCTGGAGATCTTTAAGACCCGTTCGGATGCAGCCCTGTGCCATGTGCTCTAGATGGCCCTGCATGTGCAGGGGGGTTGGACTAGATGACCTCTAGAGGTCCCTTCCAACCTTAGGCTGGATTCTATGATTCTATGAAGTTTCTGCTAACTTCTGAATGGCATCTGGCATGTGAGACTTAGGTTCTTGTTCTCAGTCCCTCTCCCAGTTTATTTAATCTTTTCCTATTTTTGCCACGTGTTTACTTAGTCTGTCTAAGACTGTTTCTTCTGCAACATTATCATGAGCCTGCAACCAGGAAGATAACGGGGAGCCCAGCACTTGTGTAAACTTGCCAGCCCTGCGTGGCTAATAAGGCTTTTTGCTATATTTGTCTTTCTCTCACCGTGAGGTGAGCTCAGAAGAAACAGAATGAGAAAACGACTCTTCTTTTGCTGCCCTTTTATTTCTCCCTTCCTATGTGTTTTTGCCTTCTGTTGTCCTCAAGGAGCTAGGAGTCAGTCCGAAGTAAAAAATAACAAAAGCGATTTTTTTTTCCTACCAAATGGACAGTTAACAACATCAGAAAGATTGAAAGCATGGGAATGAAGCTTCAGAGGTGTCTTGGGGCTGGAAAGTTGGTTTTCCACAACTGGTAGAAAGTTCAGGCCATTCTCGTAGACAGACTTCTCCTTTCCTCCATTCTTCATCAGCAGAAGCTATTTTGTCAAATTTTGGCAAACTAATATTGCAGTGATTGACCGATACAACAAAATGATATTTTCTGAAAGGAGATTTGTCAAAAGACTCTTAATGGACTGTAGCAGGAGTACTCAAATAATGATGTTCTCTGTACAGTTCATTACTGCATAATCTACTTTGAAAACAAACATTCCTCCATTTTTTTATATCTCATCAGATGCTCTGAAGACAGCACTAAACTCTCAGTGCTTAGGAATCAAGGCTTTTAATCAACAGCTTCACAGACAATGCAACAGTAGAAAATAAAGCAACAGCATGACATTTAAGAAACCTGTACTTGCAACAAACAAAGAGTAAAGACCTCCTGGACTCTTTTCTGAACATTTGTATTTTTCTACATTGCTTCTTGCAGGCTATCACATACATTTCTCACCATGGAAAAGGAAAAAGAATTTCTCCAGTTATTGTGTGCAGGAGCTGCGTATTTAAATTCCTCAGTTGAAGAAACAGATCATTTTATTGACTAAACAGTATTGTTCCTCCAAAAAAAAAAAAAAAAGCCCACACAAAAAAAACCCTTAAATGCAGGTGATCTGCTAAGCAATTTCCAATAGTTTCATGTATTTATATTCAAACTATACTTGTATTCTTTTTCTTTCATTGGGATACATTTTCCACTCATTAACAAAGACACTATCGCATTTGAGTCAAATGGGGCTTCTCTGGTCTATCTTAGAACATCATCTGAGCCAAGATATGTATCTTACTCAGTTCATTAGCCTCTCCAATACTGTAGATTAAATAAGCAAGTATGTCACTAAATCTGTTCAGCATTAAGATGATACAAAATGTATTTTTCTTCTTCCAACTAAATAGTTTTCTTCAAATCTGAAACAGATGGAAACACAGCGAGTTATCTTACATGAGCTCATCTGGACTTGTGCATGGAATGTCCGACACTTGGTCACACATCTTGAGATGTGAGCTAGGATCTGAACAAGGAAAGTTTTACCAGCTTGTGTTTACACATATGGATTATGTTCAATGAACAACAAGCAAAGTAAGCTTACACACAGAGTAAGAGTGTGCAGGAGAGGTTTCTGGATAAAATATCTCACATGTAGTTTACATTCCCAAAGATGATTCCCCTCTAAAAGTCCATAATAAATGTCTGCAACAAAGTTACTTAAGAAATCCAAAGCAGCTCCTTTCTTCTGTGCCTCCCATTGCACCTGTTTTTTTCTGTGTTTGCCTTGGATGCTAATATTCCTGGGGACCCACTGACTTGTATGTCTTTTATGGAAGCAAGAATGCTGTTGACATTTGACTAATAAAAAAAATGAGGAATATAGATTACTCCTTTTCATACTATGGAAAAGCTGTGAGGGGAGTTTACACACATAGAGTGGCCGATATTAAATTTCTTTATTTCTGAGATTAGCAGCACAAGATTCCAAGGACAACTCACTCCCCTATGACATTGCTAGCAGAACTACATATACTTCACACGCAGAGTCTAACGCTATTCTACACTGAATGCTGCGGTGAGGCGGCACTCACAGCCAAGAAGTACCTAGTCTTTATCAGCATTTAATCTGGCCTTACTGCAGTTCAGGAGAGCTTCGCTATGGACTTCACTGATGCTAAAACTTTGCTTTTACTCAAGGGCCTGAATATGATATGTGCTGAGTTCCTGCAGCTTCAGTAAAATAGGAGAGCCCTGAGAGCGCTTGGTATGGTCTCCACAGAAAGCACATCTGATGTATTTTTGAACAGTCTGGTGAAGGCTGCTTCAGGCTAATTTACCAGGCTTCCTGATATGATTAATTAGAATATTGGGAACTGCACTCTATGAGAATTAAGTTGCTTATAGTGTTCTGACTGCACAGGTTTGTTTCTCTACGCTGTACTGAAGTAGAGCCAGCAAACTTTTCATGTGCAGCCTGCCTGACTCCCTGGAGCAAATCAGAAGAGTCTATTTTACGATTGTGAAAAAGAGACAATTTGTATACATTCTAGAGGTTTAACACACACCTGCCTAAAAATATCTCCAATCCACCTCTCTTAAAATGTATTGATGGATTTTTTTATTTTACATTTCTTATCACAGTCCTACCACTTCATTACACAGATACCACAAAAATTCAAATTAGAAAGATTTCTAACCAAAATGAGACAACTTTATTCCTCCTATGACTCTACTGCCATTCAATAGGCATTTTGAGTTTACTCATTCCCTCCTTTGGAAAGAGGACAGTGCAAATAGATGCATTTTAACAACTTTCACACTTAGTGTGTTCTTAAGACAGAGTCTTAAGACTCTGTCAAGTATTTTGTGGTTTACTTTTTAACCAAAATCTGAGACTTGATTTATTTTGTCAAGTTCCTCCTTTCTCCTTTGCCTAATATTTCCTCCTAGCTGGTCATATACCCTCAGCCATGCATACTCAATAGGAATCACAGGTCATGGGGACTTTAACAGAGTTTAAACTCCCTAAATCTGCTTCTTGATATCTTCATTTTATAACTTTCATTTTTGATATCCCTGAAATGCTTGTCAGAGTTCTAAGACTTCATGGACCGAGATCTAGATTATTGCATGAAGAGAGAAAGATGGAACAGAATATTCCTAAACATAAATAAATTTGGACTTGAACTCAAAGTTGAATTTATCCAGCAGAAATTTCTCTGTAGGACTTAATGGACACCAGAAAGAATGAAAAATAGCTGGATTTAAAAAAAGAACCATACACTGGAGTTGTGGACATACTCAGGATAATTAGTTACATATGTTTTGGTTGTGCCCTGGGGTAAAATAAGTTCTGGGATGAGGTAATAAATAAATTAAACGTGGTTTTGGAAACAGTTATCCCTAACTACCCAAAATGTCCACTGCTGCAAGAATTTGGATGCAGGCAACTTTGGAAATATCAAAGGACCACAGAAAAAATTATAAGAGCAACAATATTGCAAAGAAGATACCACAAAAAATGAAGTCAGCACAATCTTGAATGCTGCTGATTGATGCACTGAGCTAATCTAATTGATACATTTTGGGAAGACTTGTTTGAATAAGCTAGGTAATTTGGAAATGAGCTATATAATAAGGCACCCCCACATAAAGTCATCAATTACTATAGCAGGAATAGAAGTATTAGTGCTTCTTTTGTTCACATAGCTGAATTCTATAATACTGTATTTCTTTCCCTCTCTCCCAACTTTTTTTTTTTTCTTCTTCCCTTTTCACTTTTTATAGTGGAAGATATAAGTGCAATTTAGCTTCACTTCTAATGCCATATATTTATGCACTACTGGGTCCAGTTATTCAATCTTGTTTGTTGCATCTCCAGAGTAAACCTTTAAAAGGCTATGGGTCAGAACCATTTTAGTTCCTGTCCTGTCCTCATGATGAAATATGATAACTGCTTCACTCAAACACTCTGACAAGACAGATTTGCTCTGATGAGTATCCTTTCTTGTGCTTAGCACTTATTTCCAATGTTCAGTGCAAAGGACAGATTTCAAGGATTTGACAACAGGAGTTTGTATGGAGGCAACGAACTATCAGTAAAACATCCCAGCTCCTAAGCTTTTGATAAATTGCATATTAATTTATGCTTTCTTACAGCATGAATGTTTAACCTTATAACCTATTCATGAGATCTTCCAGAGAACTTTATACAGACCTCACCACTTCAATAGTATTCTTGGTTGGATAGCAAATATGAATAGTCTTCAGGAACAAATTCATGTCTTTGCTGTAAAAGCAGTTGTTAATTCAGCTGTTTGTCCCACAAAATTTCAATGGGCTTGTATTCAAGGCTAGACCTGGGTCTCTCCCTATTCAGGAGCTCTCCAAACTTGGATTATTCCAGCAGAAAAATTTAAAAGTATATTGAAAAGCAAGTTAACTTTTATACTTGATCTGGGTGCTCTCCAAATTTTTTCTACTTAGAATAAAAAGTGTGAACATTTTTTTCACTTCTCCATTTTTTACTTTGAGAGAAATGAAGATATGGTAACATCTTATACCTCTATACCATTTTCAGGTGCTGGGAAGTGAAGGAAGGACCTGGAAGCCCTACTGTTCTTAAACAAAAATATTCTGGGATGTTTTATACCGGTTTCTCTCATTCTGAAATCTTTCAAACAACTGCAGAACTTCCAGAAGTTATATTTGTTGTTTTAGGACAATTTACATAAAGGAATGAATTCCAGAAAGTTTTTGGAATCTTCCTATAGAGGGCAGCTAATAGAATCTAGCTCAAGTATTTTATACCAAAGTCAGGTCTTCACTCAGATGGATAACTCATAAGGAATCTAGAATCTCTCTTCTAAGTAAGTAAGCAGAGATGTGTAAGAAATGATGGAAATATACCCAAGTAATGTAAGAAATAAGACATTCAACTGAAATTTTAAAGGCAAGAAGTATCTATACAGATAAAAAAATAACATAAGAATGCTCAAAACAAAGATTCAGAACTGTCAAAATGACAATATCAAAGAATAATTATATTAAGAAGTATAAGAATAGTATTTCATAAGTGTATCAGAGAGACTGATGGGAGACCGAAGATCTGGGGTCCAAATGGAAGAAAAGCATAGGCAGTGTTTGCTGCACTACTCACCTCATCTGAAAACTCTGGTAGGATTTTACTTCAGCTTAACTAAGTCTGAACTACACCTTTTCTCTCCTCTTGTCATGAAATAAAATGCTAAGATTTCACCTTGAATTATTCACCAAGGTTTGTTAAACCTCATGGACACAAACCCTAAAGAAGAGAGAGATGGGATTTGTGGGTAACTGATAAGAACATATTCCTGATGCTAATTATCAACAACTGATATGAACACCCTCACAGATTGGGAAACCCAGTGTTGAATCATTTCTTACCAACATGTTTTTCTAGAACCTCCTTAAGAGCACAGTTTACAGCTGGGAGATCTCTCTCTCTTTTTTTTTTTTTTTTTAATGTTACCAGAGCTTCCGATGCAAATCTGATATTTTGCAAGCTCTAGTTTCATTTCCCTCCAGTGTTGCAAATACTTTATTAGTCAGCTCTCTAGCAGAGCTTGGAAGGATCAGGGACTCCCCCAACACTGGCTCAGAACAGCAACATAGCATGAAGAGGTTGCTCCGGGACCTAAATTTGTTCCTCATCCTTTCTTATGTGCACGGAGCACCCGTGCAACTACGTTGTTAACCACTTCAGCACTGACCACTATTTACACATTTGGTGTTTGTTCCACACACCTCATACCGCTTCTCTCGTGATGTCTCTTTGCTGACAGCCTCCCAAACCTCCAGTCATCCAGTCATTTTTTCTTCTTATACTGGTCTTTTATTCCCTCTATTCCACTGCCCACAGTAAAGATTCTGCACGCAGATAACTAATGAATAAAACTAAAAAGATGAAGATATTGCCCACTTAGAATCACTCATACCGGATGCCTCATTGCTAAATTCCTCAGCTTTTTTTTTTTTTTTCTTCCTAGATGTGAAACGAAATGGGATGGTCAGTGGATTTTAAAAATCTGTACGAATACTTGCTTTGGACATGAATAACTAACACAGGAGGATTGTGCAAGTACCTTAATCCTAAGTTATGTGGACAGTCTGTACAGAATAATATCTGAGGATTTATTAACAAATAAACACAGTCAGGGCTTCCAAAGAAAAAGCCATTCTCATTTTCTATTGGAAAAGTTCCTCCAAAAGCTTTTTTGTTGCTTTTATCTAGAAATTTACACTAACACATGTGTCAAACTTGATTCCCCTAAATACTCCAGAATGCCCTTTACCTTAATGGAGTTTTAAGCAAATTCATCGGCTTCAGAGGAGAACAAGACCACAAATACCTCAGAAAGGCTACAGGTGAGTGAGTGGCCAGGGGAGTATTCTGGAAAACACTGCTGGTTACCTGCTTTGTTCTTATGTTCTTACCTGGGTGCCCTGAGTGGGTGCCCTGGGTACTCTTCGTGGGGAGTCCCCCAGAAGTAATGGACCTCAGCCAGCCCCTGGCCAGACTGAACAGCCAAGTGTGTGAGCAAAAGAAAAGGAATCAGTGAGATAACCAACAATGACGGAGGACAACAAATGAAAGTAAGACAATGGTTCATGGTCATAGGCGAGGATGGAAGCAACAGTATTTGGAGATGGATGAAATAGACTGCAGGCCCTGAGAGCCCCTCTCCAGTATGTCCCTCCTAAGGCTGCGAGCCAGCAACAGAAGCACAGCGCATAACAGGAGATGTTCTGCAATCTGGGCAGCCTCAAGCAGGGGGATATAAATAAAAAGACAAGGGGAAAATTGAAACCAAAACTTCAACAAGACAGTGTGGAGGAGCAATAAGAGGCACTACCACCTGATGAAATTGATATGTTTGTACCACATGGTCTCTCTATTGGCACAGAAGTGACCTGAGCTAAGGGAAGCCCGTGATCTGTGCTGAAAATATGTCCGTACTCATATCTCTGATGAAGATTTTCCAAAATACGTCCCCTTTGGATCATGGATTGGGCTCAATACAGCGTGGTGGAGGCAAGACTCTGGGCTAGATAGAGACCCTCCAACTGAACTGATACAGCCTTTTTGATGTAGCTGGTATAGTTCCCTGTATCCTTGCAGCTGAGCACTTCCATATAAACAGTATCAAAGAAGCATGCTAGCATCTAAAAAGAGGTTGTATGAGCAACCATATTTTCAGTAGAATTTAGTAGTGCATTTTCTCTAAAACTGTTGAAAATAATCTGTTAATAGCAGTCACTCTTTTTCAGTATATTTCTGAAAACTATTCAAGGGCTTTATGGTAAATGTGGGATTTTGTGGGTAAGGTGATCTGAACACTGCACATAAGTGTGGAGTCACAAAGCCTGTATTAACTATAGTTTGCATATGGAGTTAGGAGAAGCTTCTTATTTGGCCATTCTTATTAAGCTTAAAGAAGCTTTAACAGCTTCGTTATAAAGTAGTTGCCTGCAGGATTGTACTTTACACTAATATAAAGAGGAAATATCTTAATCCTGAACAGTGAGGAAAAATAGAACAATATAGGGCTTTGCAATATGTCTTTCTTAATATGTAGAAAGTTAATACCCACCTTAATTTCTAGTGTTACAATATCTAATGTAGGGCTTTAGTACAATTTATACTTAATTTATTGGCAAGCCATAAGCTGATGTTGCAGTCATACCACTAGACTGGCATTCAAGAGATGTAGGTTTAGCCACACATTTCCTGTGTGACTTTATATAAATTGCTTAATCTCTTCTTTCTCAATCTCATCCATGAAACAGAATTATTTCATTGTGCTGCAGGAATCTGCTTTAAAACAAATATAATAATGAGCATTTACAATAGTGATATAAAATACATAAAATAGCACTTAGTAAATTATTAACATTAGTTGAAAATAACAGTAAAAGATCTCTGTATTCGTAACACTAGTTTATTCCTAACTTCAGCCCAAACCTACAATTTCTGTAGGCCTATTTCAGTGCCTCCCCAGGGATTTGATTAATTTTTCTGAATAATTCTCTAGAGAGCATTGAAAAATACAGTGTTTATCTAGATGAGAATAATGTCATTACTCTTTCTTTCAACATTCTGTGGCTAAAATACATGAAAAAATCCCAAACAAAGGATCGTCAGAAACAATTCACATGAGAAATGAAGACTCACATGAGAAAAAAAAACAACAAAACTTTTGTCTCCTTCGATAGCAAAAGAATTGATGGACATTTGTCCAGTGTGAAATTCAGATATGTTAGAATTAAAATTATAGGTCATTTGATTGGTAGGGGACCTGCAAATAGATTTTAGTAATGCCTGCTTTGGGGCCTTTGATTAAAAACGGGCTCTGGTTAGGTCTTGAGTATGTTGGAGCAACTTTGTTTTCATGAAGGGTAGAGAAAGGGGGAGGAGAAGAGCATGGGATGATGTAAGATTGCACAACTACTCCACGTGGAGCAAATCTACCCCGGCACGGAGGAACCCTTGGGGGAAGCTGGGGAAAGCAGAAGGGTGTGCCTGGCGAAACCATGCCTACGAGAGCCATAACCACATAGCTAAAATAGCACTGAAAATACACACTGGACCAATTCTGCTGGGTTTTAGTGCAATAATCATTTTATACAGTTCCTTTAACTCAAACATGCCTACAAAAGGAAAAATAAGAGCCACTGGTGACAGGAAGCACATCCTTCATTTCCACATTCCCCTCTGCTCTAGGTGACATGGAGATTCCAAAGACAAGAATCTGCCTAGGTTATTTTGTAGCTGAAGTATCCCTCCTAGTTATGCACAAGGACAGAAAATGTGTCTGATTCTGTAGAAAATGAAAGAACAGACACACAGGAAAAACACTCATTCAAAGTAAAAAGAAATGTGTGGGCTTATGCATCAAGAGTACAGGTAGGTCAGACTCAGTAGCAACATAGCATTCTGCTAAAGTGAGTTTCCAATTTCTGCATGAAGAAAAATATTCAGACAGGTTGAGAGTTCTTCCAGTGCTAAACAAAGGGCGGAGAAGGCCATGTGACTAAAAGCCTGACTAAATGTCTCTTCCTAAGTAGCAGATAAGGGGAAGGGAAGCACACATGGAACTGCTGTAACCACAGCTACTGCTTGAACTTGACAACATGCTTAAGAGTGCAGTAAAATGACAGAATGAAAATAAAAGAGAGCCTCAGAGTGCTTGATTTCCAAACGGCAAAAAGCCCTTACAGAGCTTTATGTTAGCCTCTGCTCCCAAATGGTTCAGAAGGCCCTTTCATTGGGGTTCTAGCCCCAAGCTTGAGTTAGTTCAGACTAGTAAGAGCCTCTCTTTCTCCTTGCATGGTTTCTTCCTTTTTTTGTACATCTGGACAAGGTCTTGCTTGGGGAACAGCACTACTTATAATCTCAAAGTTGTAGTAACAGACCCTGGACTGCTCCTAATGGTGAGGAGCATATTTCCTAACCCAGCTGCCCATGTGAATGGTCTTACTAGTGTCCTACCTCAGGGTTTCTGGTTTCATTTAAGCGTAGGGGTGACATGAAGCAAGTCCCCTGAGGTGACCCTGGAATTGAGACTTTAATTGTATGGAGCCAGTGCAGTCATCTGAACAATTGCTGAGCTAAACTGAGCCCTGAATAGACAGCTCAAAAGGCAGTAGCAGATCACAGAGCTGAACCAAACCCACTCACAAATGCCATGCCTCTGGTTGTAGAGCTTCCTGTGCAGAGTGTGATGTTTTACATTTGTGAAAATGCTAGGACAGGGCTGCTTCTAGACCTCTCATTGAGCTCTCACATACTGCCAGACTTTTAAATTATGGAGTGAACTTACGAAGCTTATTGCAGATAATTTACTGTGTGCTGAGTGCTGGCTCACAGTGAAATGAGCAGGTGATTTCCTGAAAAGCTGCTCTTTTGTCAAGGTCTGTAAAGCAAGATTTAGAATAAACCTCCTCTAGTAATTGACCAAGCTGAAGGACTGCTTTTCTTTCTTGCTTTCCAAGAAAGAAGCATTGGCCAACACCAGCTAAGGTGTCATAATGAGGTGTTCTTCTAACACGCAACACTCTCCCAGTCTCCTGATTTCCAGCTTTGTACACTCTGGGATCTTTTGTAGAGGCAAAACGCTATTGCTATTGCAGAGCTGCACAGACTTCAGTTTGATCAACTAAGACTTTCTGAGCAAGTAAGCCCTGTGACAAACTCCTGGAAAAGCTGCAAAATCTCCTTCACTGGAGTTTTATGGTGACAAGTTAAAAAATACCTGTCAGGGAAGGTGATCTGCCTCAGTGCTGGGCTGTTTCAGGACCAGGGTCCTCCCAGCCCATCATTTCTAGCTTGTCAAGAGTTTCCATCCTCTACTGGGAATCAGTCTTTTAGGCTGAAATTCTCCACCTTAGCTTTCTTCTTGCACTGCTATGCCTAAGCCAGTTGAACCTGAATAAAACTGCTGCTAGGACCAGTGCTCCTGGTTACTTATCTTGTATGGGCAGCATACATCAGGATGGTGTCACACCTGTGACCTCATGCAGCAACCTTGGCCCACTGACACCACCTCAGCATTTCTGTGTGTACTGGGGCATTATTACAGAAAGCATCATTCTTGTTGGAGAGCTCACAACTGCTTTAGGTCTGTTAATCAGCTTGAAAGATGAGGACGTTGCGGGAGGCAAAGTCTACCAGATGCTCCAGAATACTTCTGAAGATTGATTGCAAACATTTTTGTTGTTTAGACTGAGATGACTTTAGATTAATTAGAACTGCTCCTAATAAACAGTGAATGACTTTATGCTCAGTGTTGCTGCCAGTTACTTCATTTAACTGTGTTCACAGTGATAGCATTTAAAAAAGGTCTTATGGGAATCATTACATTCCCTCACTGTGAAAGGATTTCATCTTGTTTATCTTATACACTCTTGCTGCCAGTTCAAGCATTCAGCTTT
Organism: Crypturellus tataupa; assembly: GCA_034781795.1. Classification (NCBI taxonomy): domain Eukaryota; kingdom Metazoa; phylum Chordata; class Aves; order Tinamiformes; family Tinamidae; genus Crypturellus; species Crypturellus tataupa. The sequence continues at coordinate 4,167,625 of JAWLRI010000923.1, read as the reverse complement.
TGAATAGTTCCCAGTCACTTTCTTGGCCTGATGCTGCCAATTCTCAACTACTGTCATCACCCCATTACCTAAAATATGTACAAAAGCTGCCATTCAGATCTATAGAATTCTGCCTTTTCATTAACTGTAGTACTACTGTTACTACCATAATGCTGCATTGTAGTAGTCCTGCTGTGTATCATGACAGTAACATTTCTGATACGCAAAAATCAGTAAGTTAGTATCACAACTTGAAGTGGTTGTAGCATATTCCTGTGATCTGTTGGTTAGAATAGAAATCCAGATGCAATGATATCTACATTTAAAAACTTGCTCACTACCCTACCTTAGGCCTGCTTTCAAATATCAGTGTCCTTCAGCTTCCTCAGTTGTGAAACCAGGACCCGGAGGCCCTTGTATTCCTTCTTTATGAGCTTTGTGGAAAGCTTTGAAATACTGGGATGAAAGATACTAACAAAAACCAAGGTAAAGTCAGGAATTTCATTTGTTTGGTTGTGTCTTATCTGGAATCTATGAGATCAGGAGGTTCAGCTCTTAACAGCTTGGTAACAGGAGAAAAAAACCCAAACCATACATACTGTAAAAGATTAGAAACAAAACATTTCTATAGAGACTTGCCACCCAGTCCTTGCTGGGTGTTTGTTTAGCTGTGCCTGAGATCTGCAATACTCATGACCTGTCAGCGCAGCTCGGGTTTCCCAGAGCCCGCAGCCAGCCACGAGCCTGCTCTGGCCTCCAAGCCAGCTCTCCATACTAGTCCCAATGCATACAGCCATAGTCACATCTCCAGCCTGGTATGATTAATGTTAACTCTGCCTGTAATAACTTTGCATCTCACACAGACTGCTCTACTGCACTAGAGCCCGTGCTCCTCATTTCAGAGACTCCCTTTCCCTCAGAGCCAGGTGCTGGAGTTCCTCCTGCCTGAGACTGAGGTGGCCAGCCCAGGCAGAGAGGCTCATGGACCACGCAGGCCGTGGAGCCAGCGGTGTTTTGCTCCCACCAGGCATCCGCTGCCTTTGGTAATTCTCTGCTTCACTTATGCCAGGAGATGACCCCAACCAAAGGATAGCTCTGTACACAGCCCTATCCCACCCTGTTCCCCTCTACAACACTTCAGCAGCTCTCATCAGGAATGCAGGTTCCCCAGGGCACTGACAGCCCTGGGAATACAGAAGTCACCCTTATCCACAGACTCTAAACCTTTGTCTCCGACAGCACTTAATGCCAGCTTCATCTGAGAAACGCTTTAGAAAATCTGTGCAAGCAATTAGGGGATGAACTGCCTCCAAGGAAACTTTCTCTCTAACCCTTATTAGTAGTTAGAGGTTGGCCACAAAGCAAGTAGCTTTACATTCTTAGACTTGCAGACACCATTATGACGGACCCGTAGCAGGAGCCAATTCAAAGCAGATGATACACAGCTCTTTGTTCAGCAGTCGGTGCTCGGGTTAGCGAGGTACTAGCTGCAGATCAGGGCTAGACTGACACAGCTTTATCTTTCTTGAGCATCAATCCTTAAAGGCTTTAAAAAAAGGGATTTTTTTTCCATCTTTAGTCAAAATAGCTTGATTTTAACAAGTTTTTAAATCACCCTTAAAAGCAAAATCATTTTCAAAGAATCTACAAGCATTTAAAATGAAATCCCTTATGAAAGGTCATGCATTTTTAGGGGGTTTAAAAATATCATTGACATCTCATTCCGCAGTGTAACAATACAGTCTGACAGGATGTGTAATGTCATCCAATATCCTCGATATTCTATTAGCTAATTCTCATTTTTTATTTCATATAAAGGCATTTGCATCTTAGTGAAGGCAGAAAATGCTTATTTTATGGATTTCAAAGTTCTCTGTTTGTACTGTGACACATTTTTACAGATTTTTTCAACTGAATTTCCATTCCACATGAAGTTTGGGGCTGTTTTCATTCAGAAGGAGCAATTTGTGAAATGACAATATTTTCCATAAAATAAAAATCATGTGTTTTAACTGGTTCTTGTCCTGAAGCAAGGAAGAATGTGGTCAAATACTTTTTTTCGGTGTCACTGCCAGCTCTGTTGCCAATTCTGCCCTCTCCTGTGTTGCTTATTGCCTTTCAGCTGAGGATTTATGTCTCTAGGGTTAGCAGATATGAGCATGGCTGAGAATGGCTAGGAAGAAGATTTCATGATGTAAGGATATCATTTTTGGATATTTCTCTTTTCAGGTCAGAATCACACTCTGAAACCAAAGTTGCAGTGCTAAATGAAATACACATTGTTGATGACCAAGCCTTTAATTTTTCCAGGTATTAAAGATTATTATAATCAGGTCTTGAAAAGAGTTGGGTCCTGAGTTCTGCAATTAGTTTGCAGAACCTTTGATTTATATGTGCAGCCTCATCTGTAATCATACTTGCACCATATGTAAAGTCCTGTTTGCAATTCATATAAATTATTAATTCACAGCGTAAGCTGCACATTTCCTCTATTAGTCACATTTCTCAGAGGCTTTTCATTACTGCAGCATATGGAAGTCCTCCTTTCCCGTAGTGCTGTGCAGTGATTAATTGTGGGAATCAAAAGGTATGTAAAAGATGTAATTTAGGACCAAACTTAGCATGGATATTTTCCCTAGCACAAACCTGAAGCAAGCAGTAGAGTTAATGAATGTTTATACCACTGCTAACTTTTCTCTGTGTGAAGATAACGTATTTTCAGCTTGTCCCACACCAGATGGACAACACGAGTTTCAGAACTGTTTGTAGGGATTAATGACTAGCAGGGAAGAGCTGACGGCTCAAACGCAGTTGAGGGCCATCAGTCACGGACAGTCATTAATTCTCAGGCAACACCCAGTGTCAGAGTTATTACTGTTATGAACTGTTGTTTAAAATCTTGCACATGAATGTTTTTAGGGATAGGCAGCTATAGTCAGCACGTATGGGGCATTTCTAAAAAATTAACGCCTTGTATTTTGGGCAGACTGCTATGTCAGCTCTAACTATTGCTCTCATCTGTTAATATAGTTTATTTTGGACGATGACTGTGGTTTGTGTGCCCATACACTCCCAGTACAGGACATGTAAATCATATCTGTTGACTTTTCAAGAAGTGTGTCCCCCATTTTAAGGCAGTCGATTGTGGAAGACAAACTCCAGGAGACAAACTCCATGCTCAAACATCTGATATGACTAATGTAAAAATCAAAGGAAAGAATTTTAGGTGAATCAGAAATTCAATGAAAACATCCCCAGCACAGTGCTGGTTTGGTGGGTATGCAAGAAAACACAGAGGAAAGCAGAGCAAGCTGCTGACAACAGGCTTGTCCAAACATGCAGACTTATGCCTCTTAGACACACTGCAAACTTCTCTAAAATGGGTTCAGGTCTGGTAAAATGTGCAAGTTAAATAAAATATGGTCACCGATAACAAATCTATTTTATGTTGTATGAAATAGAAGTTGTAGTTTCAGTTTCATTCTCAATGAAGTCCTATCTGTATAACATAAACCATCATCAGAAGGATGTTAATTTGACTACTTTGCTGGAGAAGCCAAAACATAGTGGACTATAGACTTAAACTTCCTTTTTGTAATAGACTTGCTTGAACCAGGTTTCACTGGAGAGATATTGGTAGTGAAACACAAAAAACACTCTTCTACCCTATCTATATCTCCCAAGCCTATCCTATTTAGCTCCTTAAAAAAAGGTAATATTCATTAACTTTTTAAGTAGTGGAAAAATCCATAGTTTTCTTTAAGTGCAACTACTGAAACTGGCAGTTGGACATATAAAGCAGAGCACAAGAGCACCTGCAGAGATAAGCAAGGCAGCCAAAAGAGCAGTGCAAGATATTCTTCTAGACCTCAAAGTCTGCCACAGGGCATCCATGCTTCTTCCTTCTCCTTTCCAAAACTTCTCTTTGCCAAAAGATGTTCAAAATCTATTTATTTTCCCTATAAATTCCAAGAGCTGTAGGGACTTAGAAGTCCTATTGAGATCAAGGTCATATATGAACTTAGTAGTCTCCGTTCTACGGTTATTACTAATCACACTTCACATTTGCTGTCTTTGAGGGCAGGGCATTTTTGAAGTCATTAAACTGCTCTACAAGGAAAAATTGTGTCTTATTCAAACAGAAAATAAAAGGTCAGGAAAAGAAGTAAGGAAAGAGTTAAATTCTCAGATAAAACTGAGTACTTAAACTGTGCTTATAAAACATATAGACATCAGTGCATGCAAATTCAAAAGTTGTGTATTTCAAGTGACAGGAAAAATGCCTGATCTGTAGATACAGCAGTGAATTTTAAGCACACCTGTTTGGGTGCACAACAGCAATGAACTCTTTGCAGCAGGTCCCTGTGCGTAGGTGCTCATTCTTTTTTGATAATGTAGCCTCTAAGTCTGTCTTCAGAATAGTTTTAAGATTTCCATGAACTTTGCTCAAAAATGTGCCAGAAGACTTCCAAGTAACAAACATGCTTTTGCAATTTACTGAAACTTTCCCCTTATGTTCCAGAGAAGCAACCTCCCCATTACTCACCAGAGAGACACATGAGCCAAGGAGGAAGGAAAGGGAATCAGCTAATAAAAACAGGCAATTCCCTTCTTCAGTGTCTACACTTAGTCATTAAATAAAAAATAGAAGTGAAATCCAAGCTTTTTTTTTTCCCAGATAGGTCACTGCTTCAGTGAGGATTGAATCAGGTTTATTTGCATCTTGGTTTTGATCAGAACTTTTTGTAATTACTTGCTTTGTCAAAAGAGTCTTAGTGCACTTCATGCCATATCGGATCTGTTGTGCCTGTGAGGTACTCTGAATCCTTCCAGAGAAATCCAGTCTCCTAAGTGTATCTTTTTACACTTCTTCAAATGACTAATGAACTATATTACCCAATAAGCAAGGGGCTTGGGAGTATTTTTGCCAGATACTAATTTTACTTGGAAAAAAATTAAGTCAATGCCAAGGCACAAAGTTCAGATCTGAATCAAACTCACTTTCTCCTAAAGCTTTAGCGTGTTGCAGCCTGAGCTTTCCAACTGACTCTTCTTAAAACTGAGCTTTTACAAATTTTTGCTGTTCAAGGCTTGGTTCACTAATTGGGAACTGTAAAATGAGATTTTACACATGATGTAATGCAGGAGGACAAGCATAGTGTCCCTTCTAGTCTTAAGAATATAGCAGTCATGTAGAAGTAGAATTTTTCAAAGGAAAATGTCAGTTGATATATGATGCAATGGCAATTTCTGTTCACTTCACACTAAAATATATTCAAGCCACAAGAGTGATATTCAAACCTTGCTTTCTGCAAAACAGAATCATATTAGTAATGCACCAAATGGAATTAATTATAGCTCAGGAATCCCCCTTGCAAGTTTTCAGGAGGTAAAGCAAAAAAATAGGAGGTAGCAGAAGCCAAGCAGAGATTTTTTTTTCTTTTTCTTGAGCTATTCTCTGAAATCTTTCTCCACAAGATCACTGGGAAGATTTTTGGGGATACCTCCTATATGTTTTCTGCGTCAAAGTGGCCACAACAAAGATATCCATAAACTAAGCAGTGTTACACAGTCAGGGAAGCAATCTTTCCATGCACCCTGGCCAGAGCAAATTCTGCAAGGTCTTTTAGTGCCAAAGCAGTTGAATTAAATTATAAATTGGTTATATTTAGCTGTCCCTCAAGATTTCAGTTTATGAGTATCATCTGGCTGCAGATGAAGATGCAAAAGGACTCACACTCACAGGTCAAGTTATCCTATATCCATCAAGCTCCAGGAAATACCTGCCTGTGCACTTCCAAGCTGGCCAAGCACAGGGTCACACGGCTTAGTTTAGCCATCCTTCCCCACAGGTAATGCTAGGTCAAATTGCCTTTCGTTTTCCAAGCATTCAGACTGAAATCACCACATCTCACCTTAACTTATTAAACATTAGTATGATGAAGAAGAGTTCAACCGCTCATGACTTCTGAAGCTTTGAAAAGAAGGAATTTCTGAAGCATGCCATACAGCTTCCACCTACACCTTATGGGTACCAGTTGAAACACAGAAAGTGCTATCTCCGTGTGAGGAAGACAGAGGCTTCTTTCCTGTGAGGGTGACAGAGCCCTTGAACAGGCTGCCCACAGAGGCTGTGGAGTCTCCTTCTCTAGAGATCTTCCAAACCCACCTGGATCCCACCCTGTGCCACGTGCTCTAGGTGTCCCTGCTGGAGCAGGAGAGTTGGACCAGATGATCTGTAGAGGTCCCTTCCAACCTCAATTATCCTGTGATTCTGTGATACACTGCTAGGTACATGTCTGCAAGCGCATTTTGGGGTATAAGGTGCCATGCCTGCAAAGTCAAGCAGACGTGGCACTCCAGCTCCTCCCCTCCTTCTTTCCTGCCCTCAGGAATTATCATCCTATTGAAACAGCAGGCTATTTGGCACAGCTGTAAGTGTGGTTACATAACAAAGCCAAAGAAAGCAGCTCCCACAAATCCAAGCCACAGATTACGTCCAGTTTTAGAAGATAATATGTATGATAATGACAATGAGAATTAACTCTATAAGAAGGAACAACTCTCTGGCTCCATATGCTCACAGTAATTATATGTTTTAAGGGCTAGTATGTGAATATTCCAAAATACAATAAAAAGCAAGTATTCTAGGCTGGATGGCATTTTCCATTCATTCTTGTTACCCACACCTACAAGCCTGTACTGGAGGTGAGCAAACGAGTTGGTGTGGGGCACTCCTTGAGTAACCTAAGGGCTGCCTCTGGAAGCAGCTCTAACAGCCCTCGGTACCTGGATAGGCAGGAAGGTGATAGAAGGAGAAACGGAAGAAGCAGGTAGACTGAAGAACTAAAGTGTCTTGAACTTTTTTTAAAAATCAGAAGTGCACTTCTTACAAATTCTTCACTGACCTAGAATACTGTTTGCCTCCTTTATAAATTTAGGGGCAGATGCACAGACACATACTTCTGTTTGCAGGTACTCAGTAACAAGTCTTTGGAGAGTCCTGGTACCTGAAACATCATTTTTCTCAGCTCATTTGTGAAATGAAACTTTTTGAGACTTATGAAACATGTGGAATTTTTTTAGTGGTTTAAAGTGAATCATAAAAGAGCTGTTTGCTTGACAGACATGCTACCTACATACTGTGGGGTTCCAGACAAACTTAGCAATCAATGGGGGTTCTCCAATGTTTATATTTGCTTTATGACTTTGCATTATCATCAGTAATGAGGAAAAGAATGAAAATGAAAAGCTATGTGCTTCATTAATAGGAACCAGAATATGAATGACATTATTTTGGTTAAACTCAAATAGAACAGTAGTTGAAGGAGTGATCGGTGAAAAGAACAAGGACATTCAGATGTTGTAATTCAAAATTTTCAGGGGTTTAAGTGTCACTCATGGCTTGGGGTTCTAGCCCTAATATTCACATAGTTCACTCCTTATGATTGATGTAGAAAAAAAATGCATGGTCACAATGTCATGAAATATTTTATAGCAATTGAGTTGTTTATGAATGACAGGAAAAACAGAAGTGAATTTCAGATATTCCAAAAGTAGAGTCACAGCTGTCATAAAACAAGACAAAATCCAAACAAGCAAAAACCCCAACCTCAATCCTAAAGCTAAGTTGTAGCATATGAAGCACAAGAACTAATTCAGCATTATAACACGATCAGTTGTCTCAGATATGTTGGCTTGTTGAGTGCTGACTAGCTAGCCTTATCCAGGGCAAAATTTCTCATGTTTCTGCAGTCAGCCTACCTCCTTGTCTGTGGGAGCAAGTCACAGAATGGACAAACTGAAATAGAAGGTAGCAGCATTGCATCTCCTTAGCCACTGAAGATCAGAATCTTCTCCTAGAGAGGTGACCAACAGGGAAAAACCATCTGTAAGTTTTTCACTGAAAACTGTCATAATGAAAGCACCCTGGCTAAACAAGGTACATGTCCTACAGAGCTTATGCCTTGGACTGAACATTTAGGAGTCTCTGATGGAGTGAAACCAACATACCACTTTTCTGGTTTGATCAGAACATTATCATGTGCAATTTCCTCCTTTAACCACTGCTTTCCCAGTGCTTTGGAGCTTTCTCACCAAACAGGTCTGCTCTTAGAATGAACTGGCTCTCCAGAAAGTTTACTCATCTTAAGAGAAAGAAATACTGAATAGAAATATTCGTTCACTAAGACTTTAACCAGCAGCTCCGCTGCCTGATGTTAAATATCATGAAAATGTAAATTCCAAGTGGTGCACACCGATAAGAAGTCCACCCTCATTCACAGATGGATCAAAAATAAATCTGACAGACAGCAACCACTCTTTAAAAAAATACTACTACTTTTTCTTTTTCTTTTTTTTTTTTTTTTTTTACATACATCACTATGTAAAAGAGCTTATCAAGCCAGATGATTTAATTGAAATGTTAGTCTGAAGCACCGGGTTCACTGAAGAATCATCAATATTTGGGGCTGGTTAAGATCAAGTTACCTTGCATAGGAAAAATGTTCCACTCTAGCCCATTTTTTTTACCAGTTTCACAACAGTTGGATGATCCCATCCCATGTATGTACATCAAAACTCAAGAAAAATGAAGAAAAAATGGAGCTAGTCCTGTGGCTTTCCCTATTGGTAACTATTAATGAAGAACAAGTGTGCCGGCTGAAGAGGGAAATAACCAGCACCTCATTCAGAGAGGCTACCAAGCTGCTTTAAAAATAAATAGTTTTTCCACTCTTCAGGAAGGAAACACTAAACTCTGAAGCTTTCTGCAATTGCCATTTCATTCCTGGGCAAAACTATTAAAAAAAAAACAGTAACCATGAAGTGCCAACAGCTTGCAACTGCCAGTGCCTGGAGGCCTCCCAGTCAGGGTTCAGACTGGGACACACGAGGGACTCTTTTCTGACACTTGAATTAGAACTAGCAGAAAGAAAAGCCTGATACTCCCTCATATAACCACATGCAGGGATGCAGTAAGCCATCACAGAGCAGATACGGAATGATACTTGCAATGTGTTGTTTGAAGTTGAGTTCACATGGACATTGATTGTATCTTCTGCCCAGGCTTTCACCTACTTGGTCACACATATTATCCTTCTTCTTCAACAGCTACACAAGATTATTGGTGGATAATCTAAGGTGGCAGAGACATAGTGGATGCAAGACCTATACTCAACAGCTATATATACTATTATACAACAATAGCAAAACACCTACAGGAAGTCAGTTTTTTGAACTAAAGCAAGACCTAACCAGTGTTGGTATTTCCTAAGACTGGGTATTTCCTAAGATACTGCTCGATTGTATGCTGCATTCTATGAAATGTAAAGTTTCCTAGTTTGGGATCCTTCTCAGAAAAACATGACCCATCCTCAGTTCTGAATAAAGATACACAACTAACACGTATATCTGTGCAAGACCGAATGAACCAATTTTATGCCATTCTAGTGATACAGAACAGCTAGGTTGGACCTTCAACAAGTTTGCACATTTTGACAACATGGAATCTAAACTGGTTTCTCCCCCTTTGGCTCATGCTTTCTTTTAAAGAGTCCCCCTGGCAATTATGAAGAGATACACCTCTTGCATGCTGTAGAGTAATCTCCATTTTCGTGCTCCTTGGAATTAAGCACTGACTTCATTGTGTGGAAAGTCTTTTAAAAAATGTGGAGGTGTGTGTGGGGGAAATCATTTCCAAGTGACATTCCAAGCCCCTCCCTCTCGCTGGCTCCAAGGAGTAATTACTCAGCTGGAAAATGAAACAACGCTGCTATTTTAGTGTGGCTTAGGACCTTGGTCCTGGTTTCATGTTTCAGATTAATGGTTTCTGTGCCTTTTGGAAATTCAGAAGAGCAGAAAAGCCACTCTTCAGATAGAACTGCATCCTGCAACTGCAAAACATTCTGAAGAAATGTATAACTTGCTGCCCCTCTCCTATTTTGCTGTGTCCCACTGAGACAGAAATAGTTATTTTCCCTCCCACTTGAATGAACTTCTAACCTGCATCTACAAAGTCACAGCTGTTCTTCCTGACCCTCTATCCTGGGTCTCTGGTTGCTCTGTAATGAACAATTATTATACTTTGTTGCCACAAACCAATAAAGCTAAACAGGTTAAAACAAGTCATTTAAATATGAACCAACACAAGCCACTTATTGACATTTTGAAAAAAATCTAATCTTATGATTCCACATAATTCTAGTCCTAGCAGAAAGTGCCTGGCTAAAATCCTAGGATCTTTAAAAATCAAGTTGAAATTATTTCCTCATTATATTCTTCAATATTGCAGTAAACAAAAATATTCCAGTTACGAATCTACTACTCAATACTCACAAATCCATGGACCCTGATGGGATGCACCCCAGAGTTCTGCGTGAGCTGGCAGATGTCATAGCTAAGCCGCTCTCCGTCATCTTTGAAAGAGCCTGGAGAATGGGGGAGGTGCCGAAGGACTAGAAGAAGGCCAATGTCACGCCAGTCTTCAAAAAAGGCAAGGAGGACCCAGGCAACCATAGGCTGGTCAGCCTTACTTCTATCCCCGAAAAAGTGATGGAACGGCTCATACTGGCCGTTGTCTCCAGGCACATGGAGGACAAGAAGGCGCTCAGGAGTAGTCAGCATGGGTTCACCAAGGGGATTGCACTGGAATGGGCTGCCCAGAGAGGCTGTGGAGTCTCCTTCTCTGGAGATCTTCAAGACCCGCTTGGATGCGGTCCTGTGCCTTGTGTTGTAGGTGACCCTGCGTGTGCAGGGGGGTTGGACTAGATGACCTCTAGAGGTCCCTTCCAACCTTAGGCATTCTATGATTCTATGATTTTATAGCCTTCTATGATGGAACGACCAGCTGTATAGATGAGAGCAGTGGATGTCATCTATCTTGACCTCACCAAGGCTTTTGACACCGTCCCTCACAACATCCTCCTGGGTAAGCTCCGGAGGTATGGGATGGAGGAGTGGACAGTCAGGTGGATTAGGTATTGGCTGGATGGCAGGGCTCAGAGGGTGGTGATCAGTGTCGCAGAGCCTAGTTGGAGGCCTGTGGTTAGCGATGTCCCCCAGGGGTCAGTCCTTGGTCCAGTCCTGTTCAATTTATTCATCAGTGACTAGATGAAGGGACGGAGTGCTGCCTCAGCAAGTTTGCCGATGATACCAAACTGAGTGGAGTAGCTGATACCCCAGAGGGCTGCGCTGCCATCCGAAGGGATCTGGACAGACTGGATAACTGGGCTGTGAGAAATCTTAGGAAATTCAACAAAGACAAGTGCACGGTCCTGCACTTAGGAAGGAATAACCCCAGACAGCAGTACAGGCTGGGGACCAACCTTCTAGAGAGCAGCTCTGAAGAGAAGGACCTGGACGTCATGAGGCAGCAGTGTGCCCTCGTGGCCAAGAAGGCCAATGGGATCCTGGGGTGCATTAAGAGGAGCATCTCCAGCA
>JAWLRI010000923.1:4129090-4156107 GCA_034781795.1 Crypturellus tataupa | reverse complement strand
CAGCCTTATTTTTTACCACAGCTCTCCAGACACTCTCTTCTTCATCACTTAAAAAAAGACCAGTGTCCTTTTAAAAATCTGCATGTTTGTCAGGTACCTATAATAACAAGCCACACTTCTATAAATTCTATCAAAAAAGCAAGACAGTTTATGAGCAAAACAGAACAAGAACAGATTCTCAAAACTGTAGAGAAACTGTACTCCCCTATAAATTCCGCATGCAGAAGTGCCAGAAATAACTGTTAATAGTTACTACACTGCACAGAGTCAGACCCTACAGTGTGTCCTCCCCTGAGAACACTGCCCAAGGGGTGATTCCCTGCGCTTCTTAAGTCTGGGAATGTCCCCAAATAGACTGTGCAAAAGCAGACACACAGACAGCATAAAGATGGAACTAATACCTGGGTGATTCTGTAAAGTCTAGAGCTCTTAAAAATTCTGGCAACATGCACTTCACTTATGCTATACTAAAATAAGCATATGTTTAATGGAGAAAGTACAAAAGTGAAATCTCATTACCCCAAATGATTTCTTTGGCCTTTGGGGAACCTAATCACATAAAATGATTCACTGGTCTCTAGTATGCTGCCTAGAGATGATCAAACAAGCTCCTACAAAGCTCTGCACATTGTCACATTATTTCACCTAGTGTTAACATACACAAAATTGGAAATTATCATCCCTTAGCTCCAACATTTAGTAGCAGATTTAGTAGAAATCAGTCACCCAAAACCAAACTTTCACTCCCTTCTCCTTATAAAATCCCTGATAATTCATTCTGTCAAATCAATAAAAGGAGTGGTCTACCACATGCCTCACATCCAAGTTACTCTTTGAAATCCATATTCCAAACCCACATTCAGCCCCATTTGAGAGCATTCATATGAGAACACAAAAGAGCTGCTCCATCCGTCAGCTTTTCTTTCTTCTCTTCTCTCAGGTGCCCTAAGAGTACTCTTGTTCTGCAAACAGGACAGAACATAATGTCACCACAGCGATGCCATCACTTCCTTTTCTGTTTTGCTGAGTCTCCACAGGCACAAAAGTGTCTTTTACACAGAGCGATCTTGCAAAAGCATGAACAGGAACTCCCTTTGTCAGCACTGAGCATGGATTTGGGCCCTTGCTAAGTGAAAAAAAAAATGAGGAAATACTATTGCACTCAGATTCTCTCCAGAAAACTGCAGGACTTTGAACTTCACATTTCCCTAAGTCTTCTAGTGTCCACCTTAAGTTGCTGCTTTAGGGAAGAACTGTGAAGCAAGTTTGTAGATGACAATCTATTGGCAATTGATTGGCAGGGTGTCTGGGGACATAAGGTACAATGACATGTGAGTGAAGCTGGCTGCTGTTCACTCTTGCTCCTTGTGCCAATGTTATGAGTTCATTTCTCTAGGCAAAGTCAAGATGGTCAATATGTCTCTTTTGTCATCACAGGTAAGTTTATGTATGTGTATGTATGTATAACGTATATGTGGATATGTATGCATGTGTGTATACATGTATAATGTATACACACACACTGCCTAACACAGAAATTTGCTTCAGAAAAAAAAAAACCTTCCTTGAAGCCCAAGAGATTTCATGAGATATTCCAATCCCATGACCTAGACTAATAGATAAGAAACACATAGACCCTTAGAACAAATAAGAAAAAAAAAAAAAAGACATGAAGTTACATAAATATTTAATAAAACACTTAAATAAAAGTTCAGATTCTTAGGGACAATTTTGTAATAACCTAGTCAGTTAACTATAGCTTTAGACTGAACATCTCTTACTTCATATTTTCCTGTTTTTCGTATCATGCCAGCAAAATGATTTTTTATTCAAGATTACTAAAATTAGAGACAAATTATGCTGCAATATGTGAGAAAAAAAAAGGAAATAAATTCTGTCCCTCAGTTCCTGAATGACAGGACAACATTTTAAGCAGGTTTAGGGAATTAAGAGGGGCTCTGCATGCCCAATAGTTTCTCTGGCATTTGGCTGAAACAAGTGAACCAAACTTTCTGAAGAAACCAAGCCTGAAGTTCTCTAACAGCAACCAAACGTTATGGTCAGCACAAGATCGGGATTCTAAAAACTGAGCTTCATCCAAAACAAATTTAGGGATTAAAACCAGAAAAAATCAATTCAATCTTTTTACAAAAAAAAAGGCTTAACAAAATCCAACTAAAGATTTGAAATTTAATTTTGTAAGTTACTTTGTACACTTCTCCCTGCTATGGAATGTAAAAAGTTTAGGACCGTCTAGGGGATTTTCCTTCCTTCATTATTGTCCTGTCTATTGTTTCACTTTTATTCTATGAACTATGAATTGGGAAACTTCAGGAGCAAGAAATCATCGTCATGAAGTCAAATTCAGCCCCAGGGAGCAGTGGTGACTCCACATTAGCCAAAGTATACACTGAAAGGCTGTTCTGGTGCTTATGGTTTCCAAAGAAGTATCATGTGGCAAAGATGTCACTTGGTACTTGATAGTTTAATCAAACCCTCAGGATTAGCAGACATTAATTATCTTGTGCTCCAAAAGCATTAATCCCTTCCCAAAGTGACATCATTTAAGTATGACAAATGCCTATCCTTTCACTTCCCTGACTAGAAAGCCAACACAAAATAATCCATCAACGGTATCATTTTACCAGTATCGGGTGGAAAGGATCTCATGAACAGCAATTTGCTATGGTGGCAAAATCAGGCTTCTGAGGCAACTGAACGCTCTCCCTTGGTGCCATCTTTTCCCTAAGACCCGTGGGGGTTAACCCATGGGTCGATCTCTGGCCTGCTTATCTGTTGGATAAAGTAACTTTGACAGAATGAGCCCGAGATCAGTTTGCAGGTGTTTGCCCCACTGTGGTTGGTTTTGCACATGCTGAGGACATGCAGGGTGCCTGGATGCCAGCGAGAGGCATACGATGTGCCCTTTCTCCACTGCCCAGGACCACCTGGAGCCATGCACCCTTACCTGTACTCCTTAGGTAGAGGGGACTCTTCCTCAAGCCTTCCGAGCAAATATAATTTCCCATTTAAGGACGCTCTGTTGAGGCTTAAACTCATTTCAGTCCACAGAGGAAATTTCATTCAAATGGATATAAACACTTTGATTTTAAAGCTAATTAAGTGCCAAGTGTCAAATTAAACACCGAGCTGGCGCTTGTGCCTTGCGCTCACCTTTAACAAATGGTTTGTTTACTGTCTGGCCAGATGATGATTTTGTCTGGCTACACCCAGGAGACACCAGCTTTTCTACAGCATCTTTAGCTATCACGGAAAACAGCCAGACCACAGCAATCACCATCTTCTCTGGCAGAAGCATTAAAATCTGCTATTTGACAGAGTTTCAGGTTCAGGAGTTAGAGGAAACATGGGAGGCAGGCTTCAGCTTCCAGCGAACCTGCACTGAGTAGGCCGGTGTGGGGACAAGTTTGGCCTTGGCTCAGTACCCGCAGCTGCTGCGGCCATGACTCCCTCTTGGGACGCTACTTTCAGGAGCTCCTGGGGGTGCTGCCAGCTACGCTGTCCCTGCCCCAGTCGCCATTTCAGTGTCTGCCGTGACACAGTGCAGCGGTGCCTGCTCCAGCTCCATCATGGCTGGGGCCAGCCCCCCACACTTCAGCAGGGGGATGGTGCACCCAGTGGTCCATTTAGGAGTGATGTCTCCTGAGATCCCCGTCTCCTGGAGTTGTAGTGAGACTGCAAGAGCTCATTGGGCTCCCAGGAGTAAAACAAAATGGCCACACAAGGTCCCCTGGAAGGCCCTTGGCAGCCGCTCCTGCATTGGAGGCAGCAGGGGAGTGAGTTGGTGTTTCCAGATGGCTGTTCATGGAACAGCCAGGAGAGAGAGGCACAGAGGGAACTGGGCATAGCTCCGATCTGCTGCTTCCAACACTGTCCCCTCTCCACCCACAGCATCTATTCCCAGGGGATAATACAGTTGCTGATGCAAATTTGGAAAATCAGTGAGGTTCCTGAGGTATATTTGGGATCAGGGAACAAAGTGTTAGACTGAGGAAGGAAGAGAGAGTAGAGAGAAACTCTTAGTCATAAAATTAACAAGGAGGGGAGTGAAAGCCAGGTGAAAATAGCAGATTTTGGTCTTGACACATAAACACAGGGCCTTCCCTTTCCCTTGGGGAGTGAGAGCTTGGCCACACATGGCCAGAGAGTGGCATGTAGCTTTATCCCTCTCAGGTTCAGCCCCACAAAAGAGCAGCTTTTGCACCGCAAAAGAGCAGGTTTCGCACCGCAAACTTGGGTCCCTTGCCAGCCCACTGGCTTTTCTCCACATGCCTTGCTTGATAATCTAGTATCACAGGGTCCGCTCACTTTCACTGTATGGTAGTTCTCCTCTGCCTCTCTGAATCTGAGTGATGGCACAGGCATGAGGAGGAAAAGGGGCAAAGACCATGAACCACCGCATCCTCCAGGAGCTCTGCTTCTCCATCAGCTCAGGGGCTAGCGGGAAGATTTGCTCTCCCACACCGCATCATTTCTCCTCTTCCATACCTAAAGGTTTGCCCCAACTTTCAATCCTACAATCTCACAACATGCAGATTTACCTTCACTGGTGCTTTGCTGCTCAGTATGTCAAACAAAATCTTGGTCACTTCGCCTCCATAAGTGACTTATTAACATCTATACATCATTTAATACTACAGGATTTCTAGCTCCATCCTCTACTATCCGTGGCATAAACAGGCTATTTCCATGTGCCACATAACTGCGTGCTAGTAATCTTCTGTCTAGGAAGCCACTACATCGACTCATGCAGGGTTTATTTACAAGGTACATTGCAGACAGATGTCCCGGCACTCCAGGCTGCCTGCCAGCTCTGTAGCCATGTTCAAGAAGTGTTAAGCCGCAGCTGAAAGTTTATTAGTTGGGCTCTGCACCCTGCTCTGCACAGCTCAGAGCACCAGCAAAAGGAGCCCAGCCCTGCCGGTGAGTTGCCATGTAGCCATATGCAAAAGGACAGGGAAATTAGCAATTAAAAAAAATTCCACATACAAAAAGATCCTGGAATGAAAATATCTGATATGCTTTACTCTATTGAATAGTATAAACTTCAAAGGCAGTAAGCTTAACTTTACAAAATCCAGCAATGAGGAAGTTAACATTTATCACCATAATAAGCTCATTAATCATAGCTGGATCAAAGGTTTAAAATAGGTAAGACAAGCTAATAAAGGCTATCTGTGGAATCTGAAACATCACAAAAAAAAAAGGGTTATCAAAATGCGTAATTTTCAGGTGATTACTTGACTTGATCTGAAATAATTTAAAAAAAAAGTGTTTTGATGGTAGAACATATAGGTCAAAACACAGGGTGAAGTTTCAACTCTTATCTCCTGTTTTATGAAAATGAGTCAAATTACATGCAACAAGCCTCAGGCATGGAGGAAAATGTACTATCAAACAATACCAGAGCATGGTATTCTGTCAGTCTTCATGCTCTCCTGGCTACTGCTGTGATCAGAAATCCTCAAAGCTACACCAGTGCTTCATCCCTCTCCATTTGTCTCCCCAGTCACGCTTCCCTAAAAGTCCCACTCAGGTTATACCTTTCTTTGACACTTCCCTTCAGGATTTATCACCAGAATTTGACTCTGTCATTACTGATTAGGGTATGGTTACTGTTCAAGTGACCAAAGTTACCCCTCCATGGCAGGTAGCTATCTCCTCTACATCAGCAGCTAGGATGCAATAGTTTACAACAGATGTAGTGATCGATATTTTAAACAAGATGTTCCGCTTACCTGCAAACATGACACGCTGATATCATGCACCATTCGGTTCTGATGGTTTTCTTATGCAAGCACAGTGTGCACAGAGGGCACATGTATCATCTGGTCTGTGAGGCTTACTTACATCCCTCCAAAGATGTTCCAGAGTGAGTTATTCTACAATTAGGAATGTATTTGCAATGTAGTAGAACAGGAGCATGCATGTGTTTAGGTACAGAGTTTTTTCATTCCTTCTTACAGAAATGAAGGACAGTGGGATAGGATAACAGAAGACTAATGTGTGCAACATCTTATCTGTGCTTGGCATTGCCTTAGGATTTAGCTTGTCCTAGACTTCTGCAGGTCCCTCATCAGTTGGGAAAGGAGTGTGGCTTGCCTTGTTCCAAGTTCTGCTTCTGCCTTGTAGCTCCAGGGCTGATGCTTTTTAATCTTAAACTTCTTTGCTCCTAGTTTTCCTCCCCGTGTTTTATTTCGCTTGCAGGCTCACCTGCAATGCACAGCAGGAAGTAGTGCTAAGCCCGCAAGTCTTGATACCTGAATTACTTGCCAGGCATTATGAGTAGCTGCCCACACAACTACACATCTGCAGGAAGGAAGAGGTAAAACCATCTCAAACTGAAATCACCACTTGTCCAGCTGTAACTCACAGTGTGATGTAAGTCAAAAGGTACTTAAAACACTTTAAAAGAATTTTTCTTAACACTTGCACATGGCAACTAAGGCAGCCCAAACATGCTAAAAAGTAGCTCTGTATAGGGAGTCTTTTATGTGAGGAGAGTAAGATAATGCATAGTCTTACAGTTTTCCTATGCACTTGAAGCTCGCGCATCTAGCATAGCTCTGTATTTTCAATGTGCAAAGATCTCATTCTTTATTTCCTTATCAGCCCAAGTCAAATGATTTCAGTACCCTGAATCAGTAACAGCACTTGCTAGTCAAATAATGCATTTGGTAGCGCATTCAAAACAAATTATGGCAAGTCTTGATCCAGCCGCTCCTCTCGGTCCCTGCTGCAGTCCACAGTTTCATTCAGCGTTGGATCAGGCTTCAGGAATTGCATAGAGCAAAATGGTGCCTGCAGAGGGAGGCTGGAGACCTGGCACTGGAGTGTGTTGTCAGAGTGACCTCCATTTACTTTGCAGAGTCCTGAGAATCCTGTGACAGCACTGAGAGTAACTTTGCAGGTAGAACTCTGGAATGTCCTGAAGACATTAAATGTGGTATCATGTTACTAGGACCACTAACTGAGTATCACCCACATTAACAGTATCCTCCATTTTCCATAGCTTGGGGGAAAGACACAAAGACTCACAGGCCGGAAACTCTAGACACCATACAGTTTATATGTCCACTTTGTGTCAGGATAGTGTAGTTTTACATCTTCAAAACATTTTCCTTACCTGTCCTTAGAGGCTTTCAGTGCTGCAGACTCCACATTCTTCCTGTCTTCCTGGCCCTGTCTCTGCGTACTCTGCTTTCCCCTTCATTAGACAAGTGTCTTTAACAAACATAATTCCTTGCTGTTGTTTAATTCCTTCTTCTTATATCCAACACAGGCTTGGAAACTTGATTGCTGCTATCCTCTTTACTGCATCTGAGGACATCCCTCATCAGTCTGTTTACCTTTAAGTATCCTCAGTTCTGCCATCTGTCGTAGATATATTCTTGGTTCCTGTCTTCTTCTTAGAAACAAAATAAAACTATAAAACACTTATCCTAAGCATTGTCCAAGTCCGTTCATGTTAGGGTCAAACAATCTTGCAGAGCAAGCAATAGTAGGGAAGACTAGGTGATATGCAGCCTCCATCTGCCCCTGACGTGTGCAGTCCTGTGCCAGCACTGTGCTGGGCTACAGCTCTTGTCCTCTGAGCCATTTTCCACGTTTCTTGTTCCTGATTAGAAAAACATTCCAAACTTTGGGATTGACATTTAAAACTGAATGAAGTTCCAATTTGGTCTGATCAAGGGTAACTTTAAAATAGATTGTTTATTAGCCTCTGTTACCTTATTTCTTTTATGAGTGTGAGTGGGAAGAGCATTAAGGAAGACCATAAATCAGAGCCTACTTCTGATGAGTGCAGGAAATCCTTTGGTCTTTATGTTTCATAGAAATTGGAATAAATGCAGATTTATTCATATTGCCTACATTTTCTAAAACATCACCCAAGGAGGCATTTACAGAAGCAAAATGATCAGAAGAGAAAAAACAACCAAAAACCCACTGGTGCCTAAAGCACTAGTTACAAATCATTACCTCCCACTCAGTTAAGATAGGAAGAAGAACTTTGCATATTTATCTTCATTTATTTCTTATTGGGAGAGGGGGAAATAAGGGAAAAATAAACCACACTGCAGAGTTGAGACGAGGCATTTCTCTTAACACCAATAGCGTGCAAGCATGTCCAGTGGAAAATAATCTGTTTTTAGTGACTAACTCCCAGGAGAAAACTTGGCTCCTTCCCAAAATGTAAATATCCCTGAGTGTATGCAGGAAATCATTTTCAGCAGGCCTAGAGCTGGTCTAGCAGGATGGGAGATTCTGAGTAGCGCCATGCATATATTCTCACTGGGAATGGGTTAAAAGGAGCTCGCAGCAGCACATTATGAATGACACCAGCGAGAATATAAGCATGCAGCATAATGGTAAAGCAATTAATAAGAGCAGTTGCTAACAGTTGCACAACTGAGTGTTTTAAAATTCCTGTGCTCTTCAACAATAATGTGAAGAGACGCTGTGAAGGGAGAAAAAAAAGCCTGGCATGGAAGGGACATTCCTTCAGTTCCTCTCAAAAGTTTAAAAACCTCTGGATAGGAAAATACTATTGAGCAGCCAATTCTTTCCACATTTGGCTAAACCCAATGCCCAAAATACACAGAACACTACTTCACTTTGAAAGGATTGCAATACTCCTATCTGAGTCATCTGAAAGCAAATAAAATGAGACCTAAACAAATAAACCTAATTGTGCATGGAAACAAATCCAGCTCTCCAACTTGGCAATGATTTTGTTTTTGTTAGTTTAAAGCCTACATATGCAGTTTTAGTGGCATCAGGAGTTATACAAATATTGACAACACATTGCCAAATGTTGTTTTTTTCCCCCTCAGTGCACAGTGTGAGGAAGCTGGGGGATGCTTCTAGGAACCTTCCCCAGCACACTGAACCACATCACAGCTTGATGGGCCCTGCTCCAGCCTCCCCTCCAAAGGGCAGACACTAACGAGGTTGAGCTTGTTGATTATTATCCTCAAACTTTTTTATTTTTCACTTGTGAACTTTGCTGAACACAAAACCAGGCTTTCAAAATGTAGCTTGAATATTTGCACCATAGCCAGAGGATTGTCACATGCTCTGTCCTCCACCCTGTGATTTGTTGCTAGTCTGTGTCATCCTTAACCTGCTTCTAGTGCTTCGGCCAGGAGAGAAACAAATAACCATGACAAGTGAGAAAACCAAGCTGTGCTCTGACACTCTGACATCCTTCCTGTAAAATGCTATTGCCCCTTGGTGGTTGTAGAGAAGGACAGTCACCATGAAACAGAGATCACACTTGTGAAATCCTAGTGACATCTGTCAAAGAAAATAGTAGATTCTGCTCAAGCTTGTTTGAATATGTCAATTCTTGATCTACTGTGAACTAAAGTTAGCCAAGATATGTTTACATATGATTTTTAAATCAAGCACAGACTTCCCTGTCATACAGAGCTAATGAAAACTTTGCCTCATGTTCACAAGAAACTTACAATTCCTATTATCCAACATAGCTAGATAAGGGTATTTCCATTTTGCAAAAGATAAATTTAAATCATGATGAAAAATTAGACTCTTTTCACACAGAGTAATCCCAGAAATCAGACCCGTGCACCTTCCTGAGAAGTGAAAAGCCTAACTGTTAAGACCCTTACAATATTGGAGAGATGAATTCATAACCCTATTCCCTCTAATTCTTCCTGATAATGTAGAATTTGGCCTTGTATGTCTCAAAGACAACGCTAAACTGCAGACTATTGAATGTCCTACAGTGAGCCACTCTCTGAAGCCCACTCTTTTAGTCATAAAATGCATTCTACAAATAGGAATGAAAGTCCCATTAGAGTTTCATCACAGCTACTCAATTTCCATGAAAAGTTTAGAGATTATTTTTAACATCTTCCAGCACAAATGTTCTTGCCTAAGTGTACACATCTTAGCTTTCACTAGTATAACATCCACTCTTCAGTTATTATAGCATTATGGCATCTACTTAGGCCTTCTGTATTGCATTTCTTGTCATGATATAAGCGCTACTAAACACTTGCACAGTAAAGGGTGAATCATTAAATCAGCAGAAAGCATAATGGAAAACCATGAGAACTTGTGGGTTTGTGAGAAAGAGGAGGAAAAAAAACCCTCTCCATTTCACTAATTCTGGATGTTCATAAAAAAGCCCAGAATGCTTGGGAGTGCTCATGCTGTGAGCAAACACTGAAATACGACAAGGCATCAAGGCACGTTGCGTTACATGATATTCAGACAGCTGCTGTGATGGCAGTTTCAAGCCACCAACTGTTGCAACGAAACAAATCTGAAATGTAAAAGCTAGATTTCCACCAAAATATTTCATTAATATTGCATGCACGTAAGGCAAGGGACTCAGACTTCTAATCCCCACGGCTACCCTAAGTCAGTCTTCGAGGACAAAGCAATAAGGCAGCTGCACAGACAGGGTCTCAGAAGGTATTCTAGGTTTCAATTTGCTGACTGGAGCATGCAAAATTTCTGTAGCAACATTTTGTTAGTGTATTTTCTTTGAAATTACTTGAAGGGGGAAAATACCCATTGCTTTTCTGTGGAATACAAGCATGAAATGACTGAACACCAGCATATATGAAGATATAGACCAATTTGTATGAACACCTACCTAGTGGAAAGTCCCACCTTGTGCAATAGACCTCAGCGACAGACGCCAGGTCAAAGGAGAAGCGACCTGCATCTTTTTCCATTCTAGATTGCAAGCTGAGGACTAACAAGCATCCATAACAAGCAGGTCTTCCACCATGCAGGAGGGAGAAAGATCCACCACCAAGAATTGCCACCAGGGCTCCAGAAATGACATACTTTCCTGCCTCCTCCCTTATTTCTCTTGGACATCAGATTTTGTCTGATTTAGCAAAGCGCCTTTCCTTCATGGAGAGAGCCGTTAAACCCACTTTTACATTCCCAAAGATTAAAATAAGGAGGGGGGTGAGGAAAAGAAGAAAAGAGCATTTGAAGCTGTCCATAAAATAGGACACTATGTATGTGGATAATGGATTACTCTCCCATCTTTTTTTTCCTCTCTCTCTTTCTCAAACACACACTCTTCTTGGCCTGAACAGTTTCATGACCTTTGAAGCAGGTCAATAAAATTAAATAAAAAGCAATAGATATGGGAAGGAGAGGAGCCTCCCAAGGTCGGCAGCTGCTCCTGCCCTCCCACATCACAGAGGAGCCGTGGGTCATCCCTCCTTGGCCTTGGCAGCACTTCCTTCCCTGCTGCCCTGGCCCTGGGGGCTGAGCCCAGCTCCATGACCTTGTGGGTGCCCCGCTGCAGCGTGCGAGCTCCAACTGCCATTTTCCACCCTTGTTGCCATCGTGGGTGGTCAGATTAGCACCTGCTATTGCCTGCACAGTGCTGGACACTCCGGAGTGCACAAAATGTTCTGTATGGCACGTGAAGGCCGACATCCCATGCAGAGTTCTGCGCTCGTAGCACGTTACAAAGCTGCATTTAGGAGCAGTGTTACCAAAAGAGCCACCTCGTCTGTATTTGGCTTGGAACTGTTTGACTTGGAACTTTTGAATTATTATATGGATAAATGAGAAAATACATACATCTGAATTCATGAAAATGCAGGAAGTGGACAGTGGACACTAGCAGATTGGTGTGCTTCATCTAGGGACTTCTACCTATCATGTTTCTGTTTAGCAGTTATAACATGTTTAACTGTGTCTTATAATTTTCATTACTCTATTGAAATAGCTTTTATTTACTTCTAATTTTCTAGGTCACCTAATTCTATAACATCAGATCTTTTTGTGCTAATTCTTTGTGACTACTGAGATACTTCATATCAAGTTATTTACATTACTAAAATGACATAAGCTTTTTCCCCCACACCCCCACCCACCTCCTGTCTGTCTGGTTTCCCCCTTCTAGTCTGGCTGAAGTGACAAACTCTCTCCCCCAGCCAAACATTTGTTTTTACAAGGTATTTTTATACCACCACCTCTTCCCTGCATCTCCTCCGCCTACCCACCACAAACATATGCTGTGATAGGAGGATGTTCTGGTTTCACATCATTTGCAATGTTGAGGTGACAAATTTCCCTTCCTTCAAGCCATTTTTTTCAAGACCCAGTTTGTAAAATGCAAATGGCAAAGGGCTGGTTTGGTGCCTTTTTTTATCCTACGCATGTAGGAGATGTCTTTATTTAGATGGGATGAGTGGCAAAGAAAGCAAAACCTTTTGATTTATTGTGTTATTTAAAACCTGTTTATGCTGTAGAAAGATTAAAAAACATACAGAGAGAATATTGTTTAGAATGATGAGTCCTTTTATTCATCCTAAGGAAGATGGAGATGACAGGGATATCCAAGAAAGCAGGCAAATATAACCACCCTACTGACTTCATTAGTTTATCACAGTCTATTTTTCCCCATACTAAAATGCACATGCAGTTGCAGCCGCACAGAAAAAAACAACCTCAAGTGCTCTAAGCATGAAGCTTGGAATCCTGAAAAGCATGACTGTGGTCTTCATCATACCAAATTAGGGGTACGTGTACTCTGCAGTCATCTGGTGTGGTGGAGAAATGCCGAAGCCAGTTTTAAATTAGGCAGGAACAATCTAGTTAAAACAGCACAGGGCCCAGCTTGGGCTTAGCCACTCTAAATATTTACCCTTCTGGGAGCTGGAGGCTGCCGCGGCACGCGTGCTACCACTGCTAGAGAACTTCCAGCACCTGAACTCACCACTGAAAAACTAGGTCCGACATGCCAAACATCCTGGTAATTCCAGCAGCACACACTTACAGGATGCGCTGAATTAAGGTTATTTATAATGAGTCTAAGCAACATGGCAAAATGGCTGAAAAAATGCTTTTTATACAGCACAACCCCTTAGACTTACTGATGGAGGATAAATCTTATTCCCTGTCTCAGGACCAAATTTAATATTGTGCCAAGGTGGCAGCTTTATTTTAATTCCCATTTTATGCAGAACTTTGAATGTCACAGAAGACAACTAAAAAAAAGAATGCTCCAATAATGCATTTTTGTCAATTTAATCTTGTGATTTTGTCATATAAGAAGGGCCAAAAAAAGTTTGAAAAACAAAACAGGGTGAGTTAACTCACTGCCAGCAGCTAAACAACAAAATGGGAAAGTACTAAACAGTGAAATTTATTTATACTGTGCTGCAACTGGCTCCAGAGAACAAATTATTAGCAGAAGAAGCCAGTCATAGCACATGCAAGGCTTCCCTCAAATCAAACAGATATGGTTGTCACTGTGGGCGGCCAGAGAGCACAGAGAACGAAAGAGATAGGAAAAAACCCTTTCCATGAGCTGAAAACATTTTGCAGTTCAGGGAGTCAGAGCAGAAAGTGGGTAGGGACTTTTGTTCCACTTTGGTTCAAGCAAGGTCGTTTGGGGGATATGTCTGCAGAAAGCAAACAGGAATGAGCTGAGTGAAGAAGAAGAAAACATGAGTTTCTCACTAAAGATAAATGCCACTTGGAAGCTTGTGAGCTGTTTTATCTGCCCAAAATGTTTGTCCTCTTTTGCACGCTGTGGAAAGATGTTGGTGGAGGACCACAAGGCCACTGCAAAGGACCTATCCACCAGAAGTATCTAGCAGTACACCAGAGAGAAAAAAACAATCCCTGTCATTCCAGAGCTGTCAGTCTCCAGGACTCTGTTGGAAATCAGTCAGGGAAGTTCAGTTCTGTTGGCTTGTAACTCATCTTCTAAACCCTGGCACCATACCCAGAACAAGGTAATATTTATTTGGCAGCAAATTTACTAGGAAAAAAACAAGTAATAAAATCCCAGCATTAACACTCAGCAGTTGGCTAAAGATACAGTTGTCTTCTGTGTGCCACTGCACACTAACAAAGTGGATCTCAAAACAAACAGACAAAGAAGCACCTGTTGGTCCATGAGGAAAATATGTGAGTGAGTCCAAAACTTCAAGCATAGGAAGAGACTACATCGCTCCCTTCTGGATCACTGGATATTTCCCTGAATTAGACTTTGCATGAACATTTGTTCAGAAGGTAAAGATGACAGAACATTGCTTGAACTACTTTTTAGTTGCTGTAATTGACTCTATATTCTACTTTTCCTCATTTTTTACCCTCAGAAGAAGTAAAAAGAGGTGCATCTCAGTGACTTGTCTTCTGTCTTCAACCCACATCCTAGATTTCTTTCTCCTAAAAGAAGGAATGGCTGCAGCTCTCAAGCACCTGCAGGAGCTAGCTGAGCAGTTGTCCACTGTGGTCCTGCTAACAGGGTAGCTATGTCAGTTGTGTCTCAGCACTAGCTGCAGAAACCATCTTATGGCTAAGAAAAAAACAGCCAAGTAGCAATAGCAGGACCAAAATCAGCGTAGGCTATACATATAGCACTATCCAAAGTATGTCTACTCAGATATGTCTACAAATACTGGTATTAACCTACCTTTATTAACATTTTCAAGATGTTCTGAGATTTGGGGCGAAAGCTGCAGGATCAGCACAAAAGCGTTCCTGCCACAATAAACACATTTGGCTGGACCGCTGCCTTTTCTTGAGTTCTGATTTGCCTCAAGTAAATACAGTCATTTATTGCATGTTTCACCTTATCATGGAACATCTGCTGTCTGTGATGAGCCAAATAGCAGTCAGACTCTGAATTCTCCCAGGATACCTCTGGCTAACTGTATGCATAGCTTCCCTCGGAGGCCAGCGTGTCACTAAACAGTTGGCCTACTATAAACCACTTCATGCTGTAGGTGTTCCCAGATGTCTCATGCTGCACTTGTGTCACAACTCAAGTTCCTGAGAAGCCTATGGAACCTTAGCCGTGCTTTATACCTACCATGGGAGCAGTGTGTTTCTTATAAAGTAATTCTTTCAATTAGCAAGACAGAAAATGAAGAGAGAAATCACTGGCTCTTGAGGGAGGGTCAGGAGTGGAATGTGAAACAAGCAGGGGGGGTTCAGTAACAGCAATGCTGTTTAGCTTAGGAGGAGGAGGACATTCTTCCAAGAACGGGGAATAGCATGAAGAAAAGAAAGAGAAGACCAGAAGAAGAGTGGTGAAATCAGAGAACACTGGATAGTCAAGATACAAACAGGGAGCAAAATGCAAACGCTGTGTGAAAACACACTGAGGAATTTAAATTTCATTCTGAACGTAGCAAGCCAACAAGAGCATGCAAAGGCAATGGTAGCTATGGCAAGAATCAGAGAAATTTTTGCTGTAGGATTTTCAACAGATTGAATGGAGAGCAGAGAAAGAGGGACTGAGGGAGACTGTAAGAATCCAGCTTTGAGAATCCTGGTCTGCACCAGCCTGCTTACCATGGAAGAAGCACTGTTAGAAAGGAGGTATGAGAGCATCTCGAGGCTGAGTAAAAGGGAGAAGCTGAATTAGGGCTGCTCAATACAAGGCTGTGCTTGAGGATAAGGTGGGCCAGAATCTACCAGTTAAACCTCTGTACAGCCTGCTTGCTTTCACTGTCTGCAGGAAAGCTGTTCTCAGTTTACACCAGCTTAAACCTTGGCCCACTCCATATCAGTATTCCTCACCTCAGTTTTAACTTCATAATGGCTTCAAACAAGAGCACAAAGTCATGTAAATCTAGCCAGAAATTCCTTAGTGCTCTTAACCACCCAGAGAAAAGTTTTGTGTATCACAAATGGATAAAAGACAGATGGTGATACCTAGACCCCTGTGCTAATCTAGTCAAAAAAAACAGCAGTCGAGGCTTTCTCTATGTGCCTGAGAAGGCAGATTCACATTTCCGTGCCTCCTAATAAACCATTTGTGACAGTCTGAGGAAGAAGACTTTTTTTATAATCTCTTCAGCTATGCAGTTCTATTTTATATTAACAAGTTGCATTTGTCTGGTGTATACAATTTAGTATGGACACAGGTTTGTTGCCCCTTCACCCAACCATCTCAAGAACTTTGTCTAATATAAAACAAGATGCATATAACATTACCTTTCATTCAAAGTTCATTCAAAGTTGGGGACTTCTTCTACAAAGACAAGATACTCCCAATCTGCAGGCCCGAACTACCAGTCACCACTGGGTTCCTGCACTTCTGGAACCTCCTACATCGCACAAGGCTAACTTTGCTGAAGTTATTTGCCTCAGCATAAGGCAGCAAATGATTCCTGCACCCTGTACCACATTGTCTGTAAGAACACAGGTAGCATCCAAGCATGCAGGAGTGTGGATGAAGCAAAGCACGCTTGGGGAGAACATGCCCATGCATGGTTGTGGTTAGTGGAAACTGAGGACTCTACGTTACTTCATGGGCAAGGGAAAGCTTTCCTCCTTAAGAAAGGCAATAATCAGGGACTACCTTATTTTGAGAGTCAGACTCCCTTTTAATAAGTATGTCATATGAACTATGAATAAGAAACGTGGAAACGTGGATGGACTGTCTGCAGCCACCACTGTGGTCAGTCATGTAGGCTGTACAAAGCTGGTCGCCAATAAGTCTATAAAAGTGACAACAGTTTAGTGGGGAGAGAACAAGAAAAGGTGACCCAAAGTAGGCAGGTAAGGTGATTGTTTTATTGGTACACTGTATGAGCATATGGAAGACAATCAAGGACCAAAATCAGACCCTTTGCATCCCTGTGCGCAGGGCAAACACCTACCTATTGGCTGATTCAGGGGAGGGAACACTTTTGCCCATATTTTTTCACAGCAAAACCTTCAAAAGATTTATTTTCATCTCCGTGTAAAAAAGGACATCATTTTAAATCTCAGAATTTCAAGGAACAGAGCATTGTTTACGACACATGTTTGTAAAGAAAATAACCCAGTTGCGTCAAAGTACGTAATTCACCTTTACAGTACAAAGGTAAAGAGCCTTCAAACTAGACTTTTGAACTAAGAGCCAACCAGGGCTACATTTTAACCTTGCATTCAGGAAAATCTTTATCATCACGAGCAGAAAACTCTAAAGAGGCTCATTTGCCCCATCTAGTGGTCAACGGAAAGATTGAATTTACCCTACAATTAAATGCATCACTACCGAGACCCCCATTAAATGGAATTCTAAAGTTCTAATTTCTAACTTTACACAGATATTTAAATGCCATCGACGGTGGGATTTCAGAAAACACATAAGAGCTTTACTGAACTGGGGCCATAAGCTGAGTGTTTATCATGGCAGGAATAGAATAATGATTTCTTTAAGGTCAAAGAAAAACAAAATGTATTACTTTCAAATAAAGAACTACAATGGTCTTTTCAGTAACATTAAGTTGTTTACCATAAGAAATTAAATAAATATGTTTTATTTTGTGCTGAAGTGTGCTAAGGTCACTTGATACTATAAAATAGTAGCCTAAAGAAACTTTGTTACATAGCGGTCACATGGATTGTGATCATTTCAAAATTACCATGCTTTTTTAAGAAGATTTTTAAAAGTGTTTACCAAATAGTAAGCCTAGTGGGTGTGTTGGCCTAATATCTACCACCGCTGTGTGCAGTGTATTCATTCTTTTGAGGTGGGTCTGTCCCTTTAGAGGACAGGCTGGAGCTTAGTGTGATAACATGAAGTTTGGATGGGTGAAGGGACTTTTTACCCTATCCTACCCTAGGATGGTCATGCAGAAGACAAAGAGGAACAGCATGCCCACTGAGGGTCATTCATCTCAGATAATATATCTGAGAATTGATTAAAACTCCTTTCAAATATATCAATTCTACAGCAAATGGGGAAAGAAGACACGGGCAGGAGAGCTAGACTCTATGGTATTCTAGGAAGTGATGTGTTGTGCATAAGAGTTCATAAAGTACATAACCTACTCTGACGATCATCATGAAAAGTTTGCTTAGCCTATCCCTGCAGTATATTTGGGGCTGAATTATTTGTGTCAAGGATATGGTCAAACGTCTCTGAAATATCTGTCTCTAGAGTTCAAGACTCCAGTACAAGGAAAGCAATGGATGATAGTGTCTTGGAACAACTGTTTGCCCAGCCTCACAGCTGTACTGTAAGCCTGGATCAAACATTTTGAGCTGACATCGCTAGTATATGGCATTTTCCTGACATGAAAATAACCAAGAGGTTTCTGCAGATGAAGCACTTAATAGCCAGTACTTCAACAGCTCAGGAACTGTGGTTCACTGGAGCACTGCAAGAGGAAAGAAGTGTCTGCAAGGAAAGTCCACTGAAGACAGTCACTCAGAGCCGTCTTCCACCTGGGGCCTTCTCTGCAGGTACTTAACTGCCTCACATATTTACACTAGCCATCAGGGGAAGCAAACATATCTGTGTCAGTTGAGGCTATATACAGTGAAAGATCTGAAATATGGGCAATGCCCAGAACCTCTTCTAGTAGAAGGTGGTTTCCTCAAGAACAGCCACTTGGGGATTGCTACATCTAAGCGTATCTCACTTGCTCAGGAATTCCTCAACTGGGTGGCCGCAGGAGAACAATTTACCCCAGGTAATGATTTTACAGTAAGATCAGAAATAACTTCTAGACTTTTAATTCTTCTGCCTATAAATCGTTGAATGATAAAGGAAGAACCATCATTTATACTTCATAAAACAGAACACGTGTCTGGGCTTCTGACAGCAGTAAATTAATTCATGATTTACTGTTCATGAAGACTGAGGCAGGGAGAGGACCTTCTAGCAGCTCGGACTTCCTCTGGAGCGTTGCACTGCTCCAAGAGCTATTCCCAACATGAAATCACCAGCGTCGCTGTCCTGGCATTTGAACCACAACGACATGTAAGTTGGGTGGAACAAATGGCTGAGAAGGAGGCTATCATGGAGGAAAGATGCTGACAGAGTGATGGCCAAGTTTGTTAGGCGCATATTACTATTGCTGTGTGCAAAAGCAGCATACATAGGCTGAGCTTCCTTAGTTCTCTAGTCTCCCTGTGTAAACACCTTTCACAGTTGGAGTTCTGGTTTATTAGGCTGAGAAAACCCGTCTTTTTTCCATATATGAGGCACGATATAGAAGTCTGACTTACATCATGGACCCAAAGTTTATGATGTCAATCTGAGCTGATAAATAATCCAGAAAGTGGTAAAAGCAAATGTTTGGAGAGAAGTTTAGATATAAAGCAGGCTTTAACTGAAAGCTGTGACTGACTACAGATAAACCTTTCTGTCTTTTTCTCTTGCCACCAATATAAGTGAGATAATTCTCTTCACCCCTGGCTCCCCTAACCACCACCCCATTATTCTTGCTTACAAACCATCTCCCACAGCTGTTTGCATTGCACTTAACACACTGAGGACCCAATTATTTTATAAAATGAGTTGCAAAAATGCTTGTTGCTGGTTCTGAATAAACTCATAATTAATTGTGTGAGATATATAATACATTTGAAAGGAAAATCTAGCATTGCTGTTCTCTGAAAGACTTTCTTTTCTGTTACACAACAGAATTAAATGGAAGTTCTCTTCCTTTTTACCTTTTCCTAGGAGTAAAATATTCATTATTCAGCTGTGACCACATGGCTACTTTTCTTTTTTCAGTAACACAAACACAAAAATAGTGCAAGAACACAAAGACAGGGGTTCCCTTAAAGTGGAACCACATATTTTATACAAAAAGGCAACTTGTTTTCACCAAGAAATAAGAAGTATAGCAAATAATAAGACAAAAGTTTCATTTTACATTCAGACACTTACTGCATAATTACCCAGATGACTAATCTGTATTTTGGGGCTCTTTCAGGGGCAGGGGAGACTATATCTTTAGACATAGATATTCTAAAAATCAAAACAAAGAAAAACAAAGAAAAATAGGAAAATCAACTACTATATACTAGCAATGGCACTCCTTGCTATTGCTACAAGTGTTAAGAATATTCGTCTACGTTCCGCTCACTCACCAGGGAAGTGACATCTGAAGGCGTTAGAAATCCCGGCTTTATCCACACTCCCTTTTGCCACTGCCACCTTCCACCTCCTGCCACAGGCCCAGGAGCACCTTTTTAAACACCACCTGCGTCCGGCGAAGGCGCCCTGTAATATCCCAGGGGAGTAGCCAGCGCACTCTGACATAAAACTAGGCTCACGTGCTGGAATCAGCCCAGGGGCTGAGTCCCAGCTGGCAAATCTAAAATGACTTCCAGCACAAGGGAAATGAGAGAGGAGTGTCTGGAAAGAACCTGTACAGAGGGCTTCCAAACCAGAGAATCACTCCCTCAGAGGGACACGATGGCTGCCTGGGCTGAAGGTGTGGAGGGTTTGGGCTGTTTGAGCAGTCAGAAGAGATGTTTTTGTTCTTGTCCCTGGCTGGGCTCCAGAGGTCTGATTCTTTTCCTAGTAAGTAAAAGGAGTTTGCCCCAATATGACTGTAGCTCTTGTTTTGCTGGGTGGGCAGAGGCAGGATTGAGCACACTGCACAGCTGCCTTCCACTATGGCCAGGGAACTGCTGCTGATGCTGCCTCCGAAAGAGAATGAGGTCACCTTGCCCAGAGTTAGCTCCTCACCCCTGCTAGCACTACACACTCTCAAAAGCTGGCCCCATTCATATAGTCCCTTAAGTAAATGCTGGAACTGCTGGTGACCACCAGCTACCTCCTCTGTGGTGGTGAAACACCACCACATTCTCTATCTTATGTTTGGATAACAGACACGTGCAGCAAGCCTAAACCTTGGTAGAGACTGAGCCCTCATTGTGTCCCTCTGCTTCCCTAAAAATACAGCAGGCTGCACAGAGCCTTGTGGCGGGATTGATAAATCCAGGCAATGTCCCAGTGATGGTCCCCTTAAGAAGGTTATTCTGGCATTCACGGATTATGCTATCTAACTCATAGACAGCAAAGGCATATAGGTGAATCCTTTAAAGACTATAAAGATATAGTCTGTCCAGGACAGGGGTGCTAAGGCTGGAGATAAGATAAATACCATTGTCCATAGTCTGAGAGGAAAAGCCTTAGTAACCCAGTCTGACCCTGAAATTAGCTCTGCACTGAGCAGGGATTGGAGTAGATGACCCACAACAATCCTTTCCAGCCTGAAGTATTCTGTGATTCTATGATCTCACTGTTTTTAAGACAGTTTATGTGTGAAGGAACAATTAAAATGGTTTGTGAATGGAAGATGGCTCCTATCTCCAATCTGGGATTGCAGGTTCAGCTGGGTTACCGTCATCCTGGCAAAGACTTGTGATGATTCTTATGATGAGTGAAATGCAAACAGGGTGGAAACACACTGGACATACAATTAGTGAAATGCAAACATAGAGGAGGCACACTGGACAGAGCCTGAGCAATTAGAGCAGATTTGTGCAATTCCCACCCAATGAAATCCTTTTATCCTTTCCTACATATGATTCCTCTCCACAAACTCCCTGGCACTTCCTGCAACTGCAGTTATATTGTACCAAATCTAGTAATTCCCCTGATGCCCAGCTCCTGCCAATTTAAGTGGGTTTGGGCCCTTGTTATTCCTTTATGTAGGTATCATTGTGATGATTTCTGTCATAATACACAAAGCTAAATCCATTGGAACTATGAGGAAGACTTTGAACACACAATATGTGGCCTTCAGATGAAACTGTTCAGACAGAATACTTGGAATCTGAATATGTTTTAAGGGCTTTAACAGAGTTTTAAGGGCTCTCTCCTGCAGTGTTTCTGGTGGAGACATTGAAGGGACAGTAGGACAGTCAACACATCAATTAACACTAACATATGAGAATGTAGGGCAGAACTTTTCCTTATATCCAGGTAATATCAGCAAAATATTACTGTACTCATTATATGCAGTAAAAGTAACATTCCACAAGCTATTTCATAAGTAAAAAAGGCTGTGCACCTTTTAAGCCTGAAACACAGGCTTAAAAATGACAGAAGATATTTTCAGAAATTTGGGATCTGAAAATCCAGCTTGGGATTTTCTGTATCCCAGGACAGCCAACCATACGTGAAGGAGTGCCCCTGTACTCTAAGCAGGAAACACAAGAGCTTCCCTTGTTCTATCTCAAAATTTGCAGAGGAGGCAAAATTACTGAATCATAAAGGGATTCAGTTGTAAAGAGCCTCATACCTATGGTAAATACTTACTCCACAAGCCAATTTCCTAGGCAATGTGTCACCAGAACTGAATGACGATTATGATCAAGCATTTCTATACTACCAAACGACCACATAGCAAGGCCACCTCTAGTATTGGAGATGTCTACTTATAAAATTAGATAACAAAAGTAGCCTAGGGATGAGGAATCTCCTGTGGATTTGGGGTTGCAATTAGAACCTGGAGCTGCTATCTGGAACCTCATCTTAAACATCCATGAAAGTCTCAATAGAAAGCAAACTTGTTTTATTTTGAAAGGACAAAAATTACAGGAATGAAATACCTTTCTCTCTTCTCAGAGGGCATGAAAACTTCAGATACAGCACAGCATCACAAGAAGATTCATGGGAAAGGGTGGGGTGAGCTGAGTGGCTCTAAGTAGGACAAGAAATTGGATGGAGTAATACATTTTCAGAATTTCTAAGATCCAACAGACGATACAGATTATATACTAGATCTCAAAGGATATGACAGTTCATCAAGTCACAAGGCATCATCAAAGCATATTTTCACTTAAACAATAGGCCCAAACATTACATTTGTACCATTACGTGTACCTCTCCTGGGATTCCAAAGGACTGAAGCAGAAAAAAACTTACATTCTTCAAGGTGATCATTATCTGGCTATCCTGTCTGCCTTGCCAAGCACCTCTCTAAGCAATATATATCTGATGACTTGTGCAAATCAGAACCAGCTGTAAATCCTTTTGTAATCCTCTGAACAATTTTGACAATGAACGTGGAAATGATGATTCACTTAAATAACCACGTTTTGTCAATAAGGTCTGCTAACTGCCATCTCCTTCTGAGGGCTTGATAAGTGATAGTTTTTATGACTAAGCAAAACCAGCTTTGTGTTCTTCAGTTACATTGATGGCAATTTTCTATGAGCCAGGCCTAATTCTTTTTAGCAGATAATCAATGACACAGAAACAGGATGAATAAAAAAAATCTGAGCTTTTGGAAAGTAAGCAATAGCAGCAAATGTCTCCTTTCTGTTCAAACTGGAAGGGTACGTAATTATCACAGTATTTAGATAGCTCTCTAATAATTCTAGCCCTTTGTTTTGGATGCATTGTGATGCATCCAGACTGAAAAAAAAAATGTGGAATGTCCAGGTTCTCCTGTGACTTTCTTGGACAACTCTTCCTATTCTTACCCAAAGAATATATAAGAGTTACAGTAAGCAGCAATGAATAAAGAGGAAACGTTAATAAAAATTATAAAAATAGAACATGTCAGAAAATTAATTTGGCTACTTAATAATGTAAGAGGTTTGCCAATGTAACAGAAAATCAGGAGAGGTAGTCTATCTGGACTTCAGTAAAGCATTTGCAATGATATCATATGGGAAATGACTAATCAAGACTACCAAAGGACTATAAGGCAGGAGTTGAGTTAGATAAAGGGGAAACGACAAAAAGAGAATATTGGTCTGGAGGGATCTTAGTAGCGGCTCTCCTCAAAGAACTGTCCTGGGACAAATTTCATGTAATTGGCACAAAAAGTAGCAGTACACTAATGAAATGTTCCGACTCAACAACTTGGAGGCAACGGTTAAGTACAAAAGACTTGGAATAGTTAGAATGATAGCTCTGGGACAAAATTTAACTGTACAAAGTGTGTCGGAGGAAAATAACAAGAATTTTTACCATGAAACAAAAGCTTGTTAGCTGAAAACCACTAAGAGGACGTCTGTGACAGTCTGTGACCAGACATCACAGCTGGGGATGCCTTGCTTAGATCCTGCCCAGTTCTTTACAGTTTTTTTCAGCTAGTAGTGCTGAGAGGCAGGTAGGGCACAGGCAACAAATGCCACAAAATCGCTCCATCCATATAAAAACGCAGAAAATAGTGGGAAAAGTACTCTCTCATACGCTTTTAATATGGGGCCTGGGATTTGGGACTGACCTATGAGAAATTCCTTGTTATATGGGACGTCTGGCAAGTCTGCGTTAGCTGCTCACAGCATGACTGTGAGCAGGACCAGAAGGATGGAGGGTTCCAAGCAGATAACTAAGATTCTCCTACTGAGATCACCAGTTTCCAGGCTAACGGCAATGTTCAGGCAGTAATACTGAGCATTAGTTAGAGCTCTCACATGAACCTTTCTCTTACCTGTAGTGGGGGAGGAGATCTGGCTCCGAGCACCCCAAAGGACTCAGAGAACAGACCAGGCAGCAAATGCTACTGATAATATCCACAGTGATAATATCCACAGTGATTTGGAGGGTCATCCAGGGTGAAAAGAGTAAATATATTCTTAACTG
The DNA here is from genome assembly GCA_034781795.1 of Crypturellus tataupa. Lineage (NCBI taxonomy): Eukaryota > Metazoa > Chordata > Aves > Tinamiformes > Tinamidae > Crypturellus > Crypturellus tataupa. The sequence continues at coordinate 4,131,788 of JAWLRI010000923.1, read as the reverse complement.
TGCCTGAACCACACAGGTCTGAGAGTGAAAGGGTGGCTGAGAGGGACTCCTCCTACAGGAATTTCTGCTGAAGCAATGGGAATACCTCACTGCACTACTCTGGTTGGTATTGCTGGTACTCCCTGTACTGGATCACAGGAAAAGGTTCATAGCAAAGGAGGCACCTTTTCCTGTGACCTGAAAGAGGCACGAGGTCCCTTTCAACCTGGACTATTCTATGGTTTATGACCACCTACGTAGGACAGAACAAAGGGTAGTTACATTTTTCTTCTCAGATGTTCTTCTCTCATGATAACTAGGTATCTCCTGGTTATCTTCCTTGTCTAGGTATCTCCTAGTCTTCCTTGTCTAGGTATCTCCTAGTTAACTTCCTTGTCTTCACTAGGAACTTCCTTCTGAAATGCTTACTTCTGACCTGCTGGGGAGGAACCATGAGGGTAGCAGGTGTTCCCGTTTGTCCGGTGAGCAGCAGGGCTAGGGAAGGCTTGTTGCCCACGCTCAGGGCCCACATCACTCATGGCCCTGCCTGTTCAGATGACCAGTGCGCCCAGTCTCCTCTCCATACCTGCCAATCTACCTCCAAAACTGGGAGCCCCTCCAGAGCTGTAGGCCACTCTTTTCCCTGCAATTTCCAATTCTTCCTTGCCTCCATTAACTATGATCCAGCTTCCCCTGTTTAGTTCTTGTAGCTCTCTTACAAGACTCACAGTTACTTTTTTGATAGGTGAAAGACAGAAGGAAGGACATGCTATTATAGAAGACAAAAACCAAGAATCTTTTCCATAAAATGAAAAAAAAAAAAGAAACCAAACCCCTCCTTGCAGAGTGGTTCGAGGAAGCTGGATACTAGGCTCATCATTAACCATTTCACTGCCGATTACACAACTGGAAAGGCATGGAAGCAATGGAAGAAAGAGTAAGGGAGGATATATGACAAAAAAATAGTCTTCTGCTGGACCCATTCACATTTGGGCTGTGATAGTATTCATGTAATGGCACAGAACTCACTCTGAGTTAAACCCAGAGGCAGTTAGCTCCTTTCTGAACACTGCAGACTTACTGAGCTGAAAGCTGGAAGGCTGCCCAAGCTGCACTCCCACCAGATACACTCTAAGAAAAGAGGAAATCACATAGAAACCGGTGTCAAGGAATAGAAGCAAAGGGCAGGCACTGCTGTGATCCAAAAGAACATTGCCTGAAGGAAGTCATGAGGGATGGAACAAGCAACATGAGTTTAACAAATAATAAAAGACTATGACTCTGCTGTTTGATTTTGGGGGGCAGCAGGTCTCAAAGAGGTGAATGCAATCCACACCATCTGTGCAAGCAACATGACTGCCAGCTCCTTTTTAGAAAGGCCAACCGAGGAACAAAGCAGGTAAGCAATTACCCTCTCTGCTCTCAGCAGGGGGTTATAGTTTAAGCTCTGTTCCCAACTAAAAGATCTTCCTCTAGCAGTTGTATTTATCTTCACTATGCCTTGCAAGGAAGGCATAGTGAAGATAATTCCCATTTTACAGACAGGGAACTAAATCTCAAAGGCTAAATTACTTACCCACTGCCAGAAAAAGTGTGATGGCACAGCGAACTGACCACAAGTGTTCTAATTTCCAAGGAAGTGCCTTAACACTGCACCATTTCTCTTGCAAGGTGCACAGTCTGCACTGTGCAGGAACACACCTAGGATCAGAGGCTGACAGGTGAAAATGAGAGCGACTTAGGCTTTAACCTGCACTTTGTTTTTTGCCCTCCAGTCCTGCATTGCCCACATATTAACAGTATAGCTTTTGCAGCACTTTCTCAGAAGTTGGAAAATAATTGCCTTCCACTAGCAAACACACCGTCTGGGTTGTGTGACACAACAAAAAAAAAGCCAACGCAGCTCTCCACTAACTGCTATGTCTGCATATTAACACAAAGAAGGTCAGTAGGAATGCTCACAGTTCTGAGAAAATGAGTAGTTAATTATTGCTAGAGGACAAGAAGGGAAAACATGTGATTTATTTTTGTTGCAGGAAACAGCGAAATCTCAAGAATTGCTTCTTTTTTTCTGTGGCTTGTTTCTTTGTGGGAGGCATACATATAGTAATACTTGCAATCATCAGTTGAGGGTATTCAGCATGTTTGGGTATTAAAGAAAGGAAAAAAAAACCCTTCTCAGCTTACCAACAGGAACAATCTCAATAAATCAAATGCAATATTCAGCAAATATTTAAGAATACCATTTTTCTTCCCCATTTGTATCACCTGGCAACTTGATAGTATCTTCTGCCATATTTTCTCCTCCTGAAGATTTGGTGTTTCATCATCTTCTGTATCATCATCAGTCTATAAGGCTTCAGCCATGCTGCATCTAAACCAAAATGCCCTTGCTCGCCATAAGTATTAGTAACTTAAAAACTAATCAGTTTAATCCCCAGGCCCAAATTTAGTAATTTTTTAAATATATATATGTTAGGATGTAAGAGCAGCTTAGGGTTACAATCCATTCCTCCAAAAGCTGAAGTTACATACTGTGTTCATATTCTATCTCACAGAATCACAGAAAGGTTAAGGTTGGAAGGGATCTCTAGAGATCATCTAGTCCAACTCTCCTGCTCCAGCAGGGACACCCAGAGCATGTGGCACAGGGTGGCATCCGGGTGGGTTTGGAAGATCTCCAGAGAAGGAGACTCCACAGCCTCTCTGGGCAGCCTGT
>JAWLRI010000923.1:4069186-4122700 GCA_034781795.1 Crypturellus tataupa | reverse complement strand
CCCGCGCGGCGTGTCTGCCCTTCCCCACGCGGAGGGTGAACGCAGGCAGGGCCCCGCCGGGCTCGGGTGAATGATATGGGGTGATTTCTGTAAGTGTTTCTCAGTTTCTCCTTTGTCACTGATTGTAGTAAAAGTTGATTTTTCTCTCAGCGTTCGGTGATAGGACTCGAGCAAACTTCTTCAGATTCAAGAGATGTTAAGAAAGGGACTGTATGGTTTGTGTCATTATAGTAATAATGCTTCTGAGAGACGGTGGAGCAGCTCTGTGCTCTGTGAAGTTAGCTGGACGAGATCCCTCTACACCGTGAGCGTCTGCAGAGCTGGCAGGCTCGGCCCTGCACTCTACTCATGGTACCAGATAAAACCTGTGTGGTTGTCCATCGCTGAGGATGGTTTGAAACAGAGGCTAACGGGAGATGCAGAGCAGAGCCTCTGCCTCGAGGAGGAGGTGAAGTGGAAACAGAGCCCTTAGACTCCCCACATTATCCGAGACAGTCCATGCCGAAACAAGGTCATGGAAAAGGTGCTCTCTTGCTCACTGCTTGGGCTTGGAGGCTGCTGAGAGCAGCTTCCCAGCTGAAAGGCTCCTTCTGAAGCAGAGTGTGTACACGTTGGGAAGTTAAGTTCAGAGACGATCTGTCTGCCAATAGATTTCTCCATCAGCCAGGTTGTCCATCTTAAAGCACACTGAGGCCCCTTTTGAACTGTGGCTGTTAGGCTTACAGAAACATTTTTAATCCAGCAGAGCTGACCTCAGTTAGGGACTCCATTTACAACGTTGGAGAACCCTTTTTATTTCAATCCCACGGTCACACTCATTGTGTAATCTTTCGTCCTGGCTTGTGGAGATTATGTCTAATCATCTGAGGTAACAGCAAGGGAAGAGCTAGAGCTCCTGAGAGCCAGAGCATTCTGGTAACACGCATGTTAGGCAGTATGCTGAGGAGCACAAGCTGCGGGATTTTGCTGCCTCTCAGCTGCTGCTGCATCCGCGTGGAGCTACTCAGGGGTCTGCGCGCTCTACTCCTTCCTACGTGAGTCTCCAAAAGGGTTTATTAGGTATGGAACAATGTGTGCTGCAGTGTATGTCTCAGTGCGTCTGTCACCACCGAGTACAAAGAAGCAATTTTGGGGCAGATCCAGCAAAGCTGTTTTGGCAGAGCTGGCAGCAAACCTGTGTTGGCTTGGTACAACCAACACAACTGAAGTTGCCTGTAGGCAGTCACTGTGCATCATGCCTTGTGCTCTGGGAATGTGCAGCCTGTTCTACCCGGGCCTGGCTTTGCGTTGCAGGGCTTAGTACTTCAAGATTTCCAGGGCAAAAAGCAGCAAAATCTCCGGCAGAGCCAGCCTGGAAACAGAGCAGCCACATGCACACACTGCTGCATCTAAGTTAAGGAGCCCTTCCAGAGCCAGCTTGCCTTTGCTGTATTTCTAGCTCCTGTAGTTTCCGTCCAGCCCTGAAAAGTGTTAGAATTGGTACTAAAATTAAGGTTGTCTGATAACTTTCACGCTGTTCTTTGTGTGTGTTTGTTACTACATGATACATGGTGTAGTAACTTTCCCAGCGGGCAGCAGCCTCCCATTACAAACTTTTCCTTTTTATCATCCTCTCTTGGCTCCTCTTAATAGATATCATTTGAACTCTTGCCTGCAGGAAAATTTGTCAGATTCAAACGGATGTTTCTACTTTGCTTTCCCATTAGTGACAGAAAAGTTAATTTATTTTTTATTGCATCCCTTTTACAGAATGAGAAATGAGGCAGAGATAGAGGAAGGCTATTACTGTGAAGAGTCTGCCTTTTGCAGGTACTTAGGCTAGATCCTGACACTGCAGTCGTTTGCAGCATACATTTTGGTGGTTACATGTGTATTTGTCAATGCTCAGCATCCATGCACATCTGTCCTCCTGTATCTCTCTTTGGACACTAAGAAAATAAAAATGCTTAGTTGGTTATTCTTGTGGAAACTGGTGTAAGTGACAAGTTCAGAAAGACCTATGGATATGAACTAGAGACATTCTCTAAGTTTATCCAGCTGTCTCTAATGGTATCCTGCTTTCTGTCTTAAAAGTTCCTTCACTTGGTTATGTCTTCCAGCTTCTGCCTTAAGTAAAGCTAAACTTAGGAAAAATAGTGTTCTCTGTATGCTACTATGTTCCACTTGCAACATAGAGGTCTCCTGTGTGTTTAAGGATGTAGTTTCAGGGGAAGAATAGCACCTGATCATATCATTAAATGCAAAATCATCATCTGTAGGAGCGAGGAGGTTATACAGGCAGTTACTCTGGCTTTTCCTAATACTTTACAGCTTTGGAACTTTTGCTACCTTACTATTTTTTTTTTTCAGCGCAGGCCTCAAGCAGCATCATCAAATTTTTAAGAAGAAAAAGCAGAAGAGGCCATGTCCTTCCGATGGTATTTTACTTCCATCAGAAGTCTACAGCCTATTTGACTGAAACTTTTAAATGTTTCAAGAATTGCAGTGAAAACCACAAATCAATCCAAGTTAGATAGCCAAGATAAATTTCAGTCCAGTTTGTCTCACCAGGTTAAAAGTCCCTGCAGGCAGATCTTCACATTTTAAGTAATCTCAACTATCAGCTTCCCTAGTGGTATTGAGAGTCCTGGGTGTTTCAGACAGGCCAGGGAAGCTGAGAAGCGCAGGTGCAGTGATTGGGCAGCCCTGGCAGCATCGGCAGCACCTTTAGCCCACTGCAGCAGGAGCAGGAGTATTTCGAGCTTTACAGACGAGAACTTCATCACGGAGGATAATCCCTGAATAAAGCCCCGCCCAAACACTCTCTCACAATCTACTTTCTAATGTATGTGGCTCTAGAGAGCAGAAGCTGCACAAGTGCTAGCCTTTCTGCTCAGGCTTGGAAATGAATGCACCTTCAGGATGAGGGCATTCCTGTAAGAAGCTCCTAGTGCCTCGCAAACCTGAATTAATTCCCAGGAAACTAGTGCTAAGTGCTTTAGTTGTTATTCCTACTCATCAGATAACCGCATGAAAGGTAGCAAAGTTAGGTATTTTTTTTCAAGGACCTTCCACATCCATGAGGTTTTGGAAGAAGTAAACAACAGTGCAAGAATAAATGCTAATACATTTTAGTAGTTGTTCTTTAGGCCTGATTGTGGGAGCATGTGTAAATAGTGTGACGTGTAAGTCAGTATCTTAGGAAACCTGACTGTGCTTACAGAAGGATACACCCTGTAAATACAGTTTGTGTATAGAAGCATATAAAATTTTAAACTTGATATAGGTTACTTGTTACCATTAAAACTTTGGAATCATCTCTTCAGTGACCCATAGCTACTTGGAGCACAAAAGGATCTTTTTATTTTGGAGACTGAGCATTCTGTATAAACTTTTTGCTTATTCTCTTTTCTGTAGTAATTGTGAATGTATTAGTAATCACATAAACTTAGTTCTGTGATTAACTTCTTTTTCTTTTCCTCCCTCAGAATTTTTTGCCAGCGTTTGGGAAGGAGACGTTGCGGACAACAACAATCACTCCACAGTTTGGACGAAAGATGGATCATGGGGACTTCATTCACTTAAACATTTTAGAAAAGAAAATTCATAACAACTCTGAGGTTTCAGTTCAGTATTTGTGTTCTCAGCCTTGCATTGTCAACCTGGAAGCAATAGCTTCCTCGGAGTTCAGGACTGGTGTGTCTGTATATAGAAGGAGATGGAAGGACGAGAAGAGCCTTTATGTTAGTAGAACACGACAAGTACGTTTGAAATTTCCAAGCATCATGGTTTACAGAGATGATTATATCATCAGAAACTCAATAATAGTGCACAGCGTGATACTCTACGCGTGGATTAGTCACGCATCAGGCAGCAGCTACCATGTCAAGCATAACGAAAGCTACCAGCGGGCAGTTGCCAGGAATTACACCTTTTTAGAAGCAGTTCCACCTTTTAAACGTCCCTATAAAGACCACAAAGTTTGTCTTCAGTGGGGCACTGACTATCTGTGGACACTCCAGGCAAACAAGATACCTCAGTGCCCCCATGAAAGCGGTATGTGCAGTGTCACTTTATTCTTTTCCAAGAGAACTAATGTTACACAAATAACATCCTTAAGCTATTAAAAAGGGCAAACCTCCAGCAAATATATTATGTCAAATGACTTCCTTCAGTGGCAGAAATTCTAATTTCAGTTCAACTTTACCCAAATCGCAAGGAAGAAGAACATGAACAAGAAATATATCATTTACAATTTGCGTACACAAAACATAAATTTTAGCATTCCTATAAAAATGATTTTTTATAGCTTAGGTGTATCTTACTGGTTAGCAGGAGAAATACTTTTATTTACTGCCATATTTATATATTTAAGTATTTTTATGTATAAATATAAAGCCTATCTTCTATATCTTCCAACCATATAAATTACTTAACCTGCAAAGCGGAATTGTGAGTTTTTCTCAAAATTCTGCTGATTTTTTTTCTGTCTGCTTGTCTCTAGCATTACATCTACTGATAACTGTTTTTCTTCTCATCTATTCAAAGCAGAACCTAGAAGCAAAACAATATTTTTTTTTCAAACATTTATCTCCTAGGAAATCCATTAAAGGTATTTGTGTCAATTGATTTCAATACATTGGCATGTAAATACACCGAGGACAAACAGAGAACCAAGGAAGTTACTTCCTTCAGAGGCTTTCCAAAATATCTACTGGAGACATATAATAAGAATGCTGTGAACACTGTGAAAAATTACCATATGCATTATTTAAATACATTATGGATAAAACATACAATATAACGAGAAGTAGGAGGCAATAGCATTTTATTTGAATTCTTTTTAAAAAATATCTTATATCCAATTGCTTTTTTTTGTGGGGGGTGGGGGTGGGGGTGGAAATCTGATGATATGTCATGCCCTTGGAGATATTTTTCCTGTTCCTCTAAGTATTTAAGATTTAAATCATTTGGTCCCTGCTTCTAAATAGCAGCTGGGAATGGGCTCCATGACATTTTATTTTCTGTAGATTATTCCTACTAAGACTGTAATGCACTTAGAACAGTGAGTGAACCTGTGCTAGAGGACTTTTTGATGTTTACATTAGTTTTTAATCTATTGTGTGATTCATGTGTGTGACTGTACAAGCCTGAGCTGTTAATGGGAGGGGCACTTGTCAATGCTTGTTTTCTGGCAGATTAAGAAAGGTTGCATTTTGCAGATGGTGTCCAGATTCTTAGCTTCATGTATGCATCCAGTGGGGAGAAAACAGGAATTGTGAAGAAATTTGAACGATTTGAAAACAGAGAACTTGAGACAGTCAGGCAACATCAGATTGATTATCCAATGTAAGTATACACAAATTACTGAGGCTGGTCGCAATTAATTATTGAAGGCTTTTGTCTGTGCTTAGGCTCTTAGGCAACACATCACCAATAAAAAGATTATTAATATGAGAAGTGACTCAAACTACCTAGGGCTTGTTCTGGTCTCCTTCAATTTTGGAGGGCATTAAGCTCAGCCTCAGAACAATGCTTATCTTGGTGCAAAGCTGTTCAAGAGAGAGCAGGGTAGGTGTGACAAAGCTGGGTAGCGCTGTTAGAAGGCTAAGTTGGTTTATCTGTGCTGTTGCGGTCAGACTGCTGTTGGTACTCACATGGGCTCATGACTCCCTAGCCTGAGGCCGTCTGCACTGCAGAGAGCTCTGCATTTCAAACACCTTTTGCAAACTTACTGAGGAACAGGGTTTCCTGCAAGGGCAGGCAGTGTGGAGCAGTTTTTTTTTTCCTTTAAATACAGTTTATTTATAAACTCTATTTTGTAGCAGTAAACTCTAGTGGTAGAGTCTCTGTTCAGGCAAGCCATCTAGCTTGAACTTACACTGTATCCTGCTATCATTCCCAAGTAAACAGTCCTAGTTGTACAGGAGTAAAGGAGCTAGCCCTGCACTCCCTTCCGTTGTGGAAGAATTGTGCTGGCAGGATAACCTTTCTGATCTCCTCCTTCCCCACACTGCCATAACTCTCCTGTCACATTTTGCAACTTTAGAGGAGCAAATAGACAAATTTCACCCTTCTGGCAGAGGCAGTTAGCCCTGGCAACATTATTAGGGACAGGAAACGATCACAGGAACTTGCGCCTGCCTGGTGGTTTGTGTTTGGCTGGTAATCACAAGAAGAGAGCTGAAAAAGCTGTGCCAACTAGAACAGATTCCGTAGGAACGAAGAGCATAGTGCTATGCACTGAAGTCATAAGTACACAACCATTTTTAGCTCCTACCCCCTAGAGTGGCTGTCAGGAGGTTATACACTGTGCTGCCTTTGCCACACCAGTGCAGTTGCACTCTGCTTTTGGCACAGAGGTGCCACAGGCTTGGATGAGAATATATAGCATGAATTTTTACGGCTTTTTCCATGGGACTGTGGATGGTCTCGGGTAGCTTGTTGTGGAGCAGAGGAAGGAGAGCACAAACCTTGCAGTTTTTTTTGTCAGCAGTCCTGAATGATTGGCAGCTGTCCATTTCACCAAAAGGCAGATAGAAGCAAATGCATCAAACTAATGTTACTCATTTGACTTCAGTTAGAAATTTAGTTAACTAAAAAGATCCCTCTCAAGCTTTCCAATACAGATTTTATTCTGTTAGTTAACATGGCAGATGAGCTTAAATGTAATGAAACCGGTCTGGAGACGGACGGCTGCCTTTTGAGGTAGGTACCCATGGATGCTCTGCAGCAGGGTTAGTGCACGGCCCTTCACACTCTGTACAACCTTCTGCAGCATTGGAAAATGTAAAATGCTTCATAATTGTCCCAAACTCTTTGTTCCCAGAAACATGTCCAGAACAGTCATGCACTCAGACTGGCAGTCAAGGATTGAATGGATACCACAATGTTTACCTTTGTTGTATTGCCAAGATGGAAGAGGGGAGGGGTGATATACAAGTGTAATTAATATTTCTATAAGCACAGTTTTTGCCTGAAGATTATAATGCTCTATTTACAAATGATCATGATTTACAAAGCCTTCTACCTCACCCACATGCTGCCTATGGAGGACGTGGCATTGTTAGCTATAGAAGGTGTAGACTCTATTAGGGAAAAGTTCACCACGCTCACATTTTTCTTAAGTGGAAAACAACTGTTAGGCTTTCAGAGCTGCATTGTGTTAATTTAGGTAAAAATATGACGTACTGTATGTTCTGTAACTTTTCTGAAGGGGAAACAAGGCAAGCTGACCCAACTCAAGCTGTTATAAATAAACAAATTCTTTTCTTGCTTGAAGGAGATGTCACTGGTCACTTTTAGTATTCCTACTAAAAGTCAATAAGAAAGAGAACTTCTTTATCAGGAGATGATAATAATTGTAATTCTTTAGTTTTAGCCCGCTGGAGTTAGGATTTTCAAAAGCATTTAGTATTGTCCCAACTTCTGTTACAAAAATAAGCATTCACGTTCCCGTTAATAGCACTAGAAGAAGTTCTAGGCTGGCACAGAGGAACTTCTTAAAATCAAGTACTGTGGTTTAAATTCTGTTTTTAGTGCCTCAGAAAATCTGTTTTGTAACATCTTTAAAGCCGGTAAAATCACTCCATCTTTGTACAGAATTTACTCTATAGATAGCATTTGGTTTGGGTTTTATTCACCACAACTTAAGAGTTTGCACAGGCTCCACCTTTATGTATTCTCTAACTCTGTAGCAGCTGTTCATATCTCTCCTACCCAGAGGCTGGTTTCATTTTTAACTGTCTTTTCTGAGCACATTTCCACTTGTTGGCATTTAGTAGAGAAGTGATACCTTAGTTTTTACAGATTTCCACCCTTGAGATTACAAGAACATCCATTTGAGGATTTTGTCCTGGAGTCTGATTGCATGAGGGTAACTCACAGTTGTCTTAGTTGGTTTTTCAGTTCTCTGTTGATGTGGGATCTGGTCAGAGCTCCAATCCACCATTCTGGCATTGATTCCTCTCCTTTTGGGCTGGTACCACAGAAGTGCACAAGTAAAGGCGGTCACAGATCCCCATATTTTAAGTCCTTTTGTTCTGCAGATTTTTACTGCATAGAACGTGTCCTGAAGATTACGCATGGATAAGAGGCTTGCTGAGTTAGTGGAATGGATAATTTTCAAATTACAGAGGTTTTTAAAAACAAAGGGAGATGAGGAATGGACCGATTATTTCTCTTTCCTCACGTAGGTTCACCGTTTCAATCTGGCTCTATTTAGTACATTACTGTGAAATGGATTTGTGTGGGATACTCTATTTTATTGATCCGAAAGAAATGTATAGTACTCCTGCTGTATTTCTAAATGAGGAAGGTAAGTAATATTGTTTTAAAAGGCCTTCTGATGGGGACTAATGTAATCTTTATAGATCTGTGTCCAACAGCAACATTTAAAAATGCATCATCAGACTCATCGCTTGTGAAATGCTTTTTTTTGTCTATTATGTCTGAAAAGGAAAGAAGCAGCTACTATATTAATAGAGTAACACTGAAAAATGGTTGCAAAAGCATCTAATCTTGGCTAGTTTTAAGAAATGGGTGTTCGCTTTTCCGTTTTGCTATTCAACAACAATCTGTGCCAGCAGGAGGGTGGACTGAATCTTGTACGTCAGGAATATACACTGCAATTAAACAGTCCTATCTTGACAGCCTTCATGAATATTGTAATATTGTGCCTAGTTCTTATTTCCTGAAGAAAATTTGGAGTAGCCTCAGAGAAAGTCCAAAAAGTCCAAATTCTCTCCTATACTGTGATGTTCAAGACGCTCTGTTCAAGAAACAGACATTTTCTCTGTCATGTTACTGGTGCAGATAATTAATCAACAAAAAATAAAATCAGTTGGCCTGGAACTGTGATGCCTTTTCCTTTATTTGTATTACTTCAATGAAAATACAGCATGTTTCCCTGTGGTTCTGTTTGAGTGTGTTGCTTGGCGAGTCCCCAGATCTACCCATTCTTAATGTTAGTGTTTCTGTGAACTTTTATTTCCCTTTTTTCTTCACCTTGTTGTTTCTTTGTCAGGTTATGTCCATATTCAGATGCACCTCATTAGAGGAGATGATCTCGCAGTGAAAACCAGCTTCAGCCTTCCTCTGAGGCAGTGGTTTCGACTGGATCTCTCCTTTAAGGGCGGACAGGTAGGTGTGCTACTAGTCTGATGGAATAAGACTGAGATTTGTCTAATAACTCTATATTCCAGTTGCTTTTACTTTTTTCCAGCCCTTTTTTTTCTCTCAATGTCTTTCTCCTTGAAGATGTTTGAGTTTATTTCATTTTGCATCATAAAAATAATTGCTAATTAATCCGCAGTACAACTGTAACAAATTGAAAGTGTGAGGTAGAAGGCAGATAAAACTGAAACAGAACAGTGTAGTCTGAACTTCTGCCATTCCTTTTGTATCCCACCTATTATTTAAACATATATATGGTGAAACAGAGCTAAAGTTCCATAGAACAGACTTGTCTTGCAAGAAAATTAGGTAGAAATGTACAAGAAAAAAAACACATGATTGATGCCCAGCTTCAGGTGCAAAATTGCTGCTGTCAATGTTGACCCAAGGTATATTAGTGCCTTCTTGTTGGGAATTTGATGATTATAAGATTAAATTAAAAAATATGTATTCTTCAATCAGAATGAATTTATTCAGGTATGAAGAAAAACCTATAGTCAAATAATTTGCACTTCTGGGTAAAATAAGGCAGCCACAAGGAGCTTAATCGACCTTCGTGGAAAGGAGTGGAAGCAGAGCAAAACTAAAACACATTCCAATACTTAGAGCCATTCTCTGGGACACAGGAGGCTGTGGTCCAGTTCCATCTTACTGTCGTGACTTTCTGGAGCAAGTTATTAAAGCTTCAAAAGGTACACAAGTACCTCCTTATTTAGGCTCTTATTTCCCTGTCAGCCGTTAAATACATTAGACCAGCATGTCCTTAGGCAAAACACATGAATTAGGGAAGCGAATGGAGAGTCAGATTTTATGAGCATTTAAAGATGCAAATGGATTCCCAGCAGTACCCAGGTACGTCAAATAATTTTGCAGGATGCTTTTGAAAGCACTAACATGTCTGAAAATCCTGTCTTAGTTTCTTTTTCAGGTATGCAAATATCTTCAACCATTCTACTATTGGAAATCTGCCTAATACATCTCATAGAAGTAGTTCAACCCAGACATTTTAAAGTTATGGTGCATTGTTTTAACCTTAATGTTTCACCTTCCGTTCTTCTATTTAAGCCTTTTGAGGATGCTTATAGAAGCACAGCTGTCTTTTGCAGTTTGGAGCAGTGAAAGTTTAAGGAAAATACTAATGTCTTGTAACTGAACACAGGAATTACATAGCTGAAGTAGGCAACATCTGTGCTATTTTTACTCTTTTTCTCACAATTGGCCAGGACAAACCACAGAAGAGAAGAGAAAATTCTGAGTTGTGTGTCTTAATCTTTTTTGCAATATTTAATCTATTATAACTATTATTTTATTCTTTTAGATAGAAGTAAGCAGTGTTGGGAAGAATTTGAAGAGACATCATCATCAGTCTTTTATGTAAGCAGCATTTTTCCCTTTGCCAAGTGTTGTGTGTGTGTGTGCTCAGATGTGAAGATTGTGAGGGGGAGGATAAATATTTTTACCTGAGATGATAAATGACTGTGAAAGTGTCAGTGCTCTCTTTCTGCTCTGCACTCTCAAAACTAGCGCACATTACTGTGTTTATTTTGAGCTAGATCTGAACATTTCCGTTGATAGTATGAGTTATTTGATGTTGCACAATCCAGTATCATAGTCTGACCCAAACCCCCACTAACACTATGGTCAGGAGCATTGGGATCAGTCTTTGGATGAAATCTTGGCTGCACCGAAGTCAAGGGAAGTTTTGCTATTGTGAAGGAGCATCATTTTACCACTGAAATTACGAGATTTGGTACGGTAGATAGCAAAATCTCCTTTGATTTTTGTTGGTATGATCCTCCTACCCCTCCTGTAAAGAGGTTTTGGTTTTGTTATTCTTGCCCTAGCTTTCATTCTAAGCAAATGAATCATATGCCAATAAAGAAATAAATACAAAGCAGATCCTATATAATTCTCTTTAACTTAAAGCTGACTCTCTCTTGTATAAATAATTTGAATTTGAAAACGCTTTTCATATGGAAACTGTATAATAATAAATTGTGTGGCAGATTTCAGTGTTGTTCTTTCTCTTCCTCATTATGGTTTACAGACTGGAAACTGTAAATATTCGGCTAGTAACTATAAGAGTCTGAGAACTTAAATTTTCATGCTGTTTTTACAGAGAAGTATAGAAGGAGGAGAAATTGAAGTCTTTGAGGTTGTTTAATGAGACCTGCAGTGTCAGCAAAAGAAAACACCCTGATGTTTTAATGTTTGTAGTAAGGCATTTCTTAAATCTATTCCAGAACTTACCATATTGGGTTGCAGGAGGATTGTGAGAGTAAACAGATGGAGAAAAAAAGATGCTGGCAGTGAATTTAAGGCTGTCAATGAGGAAAGCTCTGAGATATAAATTTATTTTTCTATCATAGTACCTCCTGACAGCCCATTTATTTCTCTCTTATGTTCTTAAGTTTTAGGGAAGATTTCTATTATGATGACACCGCTGGATATTTTGTTCTTGGCGGCAGTGGATATGCAAATGGTATTGAAGCATTCTTTGGTCCTGTGAAATACTATCGTCTGAATGTGCTGGAAACAGAACAGGTAAACAAAAGCAGTATTTGGCAGTGCTTAAGTGTTACCAGCCAGCTCTGGTTTTCTTTTACCTACGGAAATTTCACTGGGCTCATAAGAGTATTCAATGCAGATACAGGAGCTTCTTGTTTACTGAAGCTCTTAGCAAGTAATAAACTTGCTATTAAGCGTAATAGAACTTGGGAATGTACAAGCCATGTATGAGCATTTTCCACTGGAATATAGGAAGGTTAGGTACTGCCTCAACTGCTAAAAGAAAAGTCTTCTAAAAGTGAATGTGGAAGCAGTGTTCTTTAATCTGTAGGTAAATAAGGACTTATATTTCAGTAATGTTCAATTTCTCAGAGTCTTTGCTGATGCAGCATTGAAGCTTAATTTATGGTTTTGTTGAAACCAGTAGTAAAAGCCCCACAGGCTTAATTGAGTTTGGAATTCATCTGCTGTATCTTGGATTATGCTGGCCCTCTGAGGCCATGGTTTGTTGTGATCAGCATCAGTTTAACTGGCACATGAATAAAATACATCTTTGTTGTGAACAATCTCTTTCCTGAGAAATAGCAAGTTTGTCAGGAACAACAACAACAGAGTGCTTGTCATTTATCCGTTATTGTCTTTGTCTAGATCTCTAACCCTCTTTATGACAAAGAAACAACAGAACAAATTGAGCTCTACTATGAGAGATGTATGGATGTTCAGGAAATAGTGTCTGAGTACAGAGACATTGTGAGTCAAGGGCAAGCCGTGCAAAAAGACTGTAAGTATCGATCTGTGAGATGTGCATTTTAAACTGTCATATTTGGAGGCCTTTTTCCTTTTCTTTTGCCAGAGGCTGGATAGTGATTATCAAAAGTAAACCTAAATTTGGCTATCCACATAAAAATAAAATTTAAAAAAGTAATTTGGAGGGGCTTAATCTCACTACTTTTGGCTAAAAGTGTGTTTCTGTTCCTGCAAAAACTTCTGTGCCATAAAATATAAATTTAAATCATATTCTTGATATTGTTCCTGTAAAAGGACAGGCACATACAGGGAAAAATAAATGTTTTCAAACTTAAATATAAAGCTGTTACATTTGCTTTCTTCTGGTTAATTCCTAAATGACCAAAAAGCACATATATTTTAAGTCCTTCCCCACAGTAGTTTGCTAGAGTCTCTCTTCTGCAGTTGCCAGATGGAAAGTAATTGACAGGTTTATACTGAAGCAAATGCTGTATTTAATGAAGGAAGAGTAACTTAATTTAAATGCATGCTAAACATGAGTTTGTTTCCAGTTAGATTTTGATTACTTCCACTGTGGCAAGATTATGGAATAGAATATTCTTCTATGCGACCTGTGCTAGCTATATCATTTTTTACACTGCTTTGTGTGAAAGATATGCCTAAGCTGTTCTGTCTATGAATTTAAAAAAAAAAAATCCTAAAAACATTTTTTTTTCTACTAGAAATTTGTTTTAAAGACCAGTCATACCAGTTTTCAGGTTTTAAATACCTCATTTTCTCTAGGTATCTATGAAAACTATTATTCAGAGCTAATTCACAAATATGGAGAAAAGTCCAAATGTGATGCCTTCATGTGGGGAAAAGAACTCAGGGAAAAATACCACAGTTTGTTCAAACTCTTGCAAGAAATGGATTTCAGCTCACCAGATGGTAATCATATTTTATCTTACTGTTCAGAAATAACTCCACAATACGTGTCATATAGGCTGGCATGCTTTGACTTTGGTTCATGTTTTACAGAGTTTTCATATCATTTAATTTAGCAAAGTGTCATGTCGTTTACATGTTACATTGCAAATGGGAATGGTTTTAGAAGTAGAAGGTATAAATACAGATATAATAATGTTTGTAGTGGTTAGTTACTTTGAGATAGCCCTTCTGATTTTGATTCACCATTCCTATTCAGTAATTTCTTGCATCTTGGAATTTCAGCAGCCTGTGTTGAAAATGCTGTTCGACTTTAGAAGGAATAGCAAAATCTGACTTGGTAAAGTTGAATTAAGCAGGGGAAATAAATTCCTGATTTAAACTCTTGCAATAACTGGGCGTCCTATGTTGTATTTCTAGTGTTAGAAGATGAAAATGATGCAGTTCTAGAAGTTGGCTGGCGGATATTTGAGAAGGCTGCAAAGGGTCTATCCAGTGCAGATGGCTTAAGCAATGCGGGCTCCTTTATCCCTCTCTTGCTGGATTCCAGTTGCTGTGGATACCATAAGGCTTCCTATTTCCTTGCAGTTATATTTGAAACGGGACTAGGTGTGCCTATGGATCGTACAAAGGTAGTAGACTTGATACATTTGGTTATTTCTCTGGAATTAATTATTTCTTAAAGGCAGTTTATAAAAAGGGGTGAATTTAGGAAAAAAAAAAAAGTGGAAATGGCTTTTCTTCTTTTCATCTGATCATCAGATCCCTTTTCAGACTGCAGCTGAAGGAACTCCTTGTAAATTGCCCAATGATACTGCAGTCTTTATGGCAGGAGTCTTTATCCTGTTGATCCAGAACAAGCAAACAGATGGATTAGTGAGATCTAGAGGAGGTAGTGAAGTGAACAGCATGGAACATCCGACTTTTCCCAGTCCCTGAGAAGACGAGATGACGGAGTGACACTTAAGCCACCCAGAGTTACTCACAGATGGGTCTCACTTAAGGAGAGTCTCCTAAAGTGAACAGGTTGCATGATACTGTTATGAAAGAAGTTCCATGACGTATTATGCAAAAATGTGGCACTGAGAACGTAGTCGAATACTTAGAAGTGCCTAAATAAGAGTACTTAGGAAGTTACTGCACAGACCTGAAAACTGACCGTGTGACTGCTGCCAATCCATTGCAGTCCAAAATCTTACTGAGTCCTTAAATCACTACTTTTAAAAAGATTAATTATGTTACTAAGAACAGTGACTTCTGAAGCCACCTGGTTTGCTTGTAGTTGGCTAAAATAGGGCAGGAAGCACCTTCATATTTTTGGAAAAAATGTTTTAGGAGAAAATTGGCCCTGGTTCAGATGAGGAGCTGCACAACAAGTGAATTCCAGAATTTTCAGGTAGATTGCGAAGTACAGAAATATTTGTATGTGTTGAGGGAGATGCCTTTATCCCTGGAAGAGGGTGTCTCTGTGAGCATGTCTCTACAAGTGTCTCTACGAGGTGCACTTGTATCAAAGAGTATACACATCATGCAGTGTGTGATGATACAGTGACATAAAAACTTGCTGCACACTTGGTGGCAGCATAAGGGGAACACCTGAGAAGTAATTAAGTAATTAGAGAGTTTAGTTTTTCTTTCAAACCTTTCTATACCTATAGCAGACTCAGGAATTATGGAAAATTCTGCTTCTGTGTTTACATGACATAGCTAGTATAGCACCTATTAGTAGGAGCATTCTTGTCTTTGTATACAGCCTTTAAATTCCCACCAAAATGATAAATTTGTGCAAAGAATTCACTGTTATTTATGTCTGCTGCTTTTTCCTAGGGACTGCTATATAGTTTGGTTGGTGCTCAGGGGGATGAGAGGCTTTCAGTGATGAATCTTGGCTACAAACATTACCAAGGCATTAATAACTATCCACTTGACCTGGAGCTCTCGTATGCTTATTACAGTAACATTGCGATAAAGACATCCTTGGATCAACACACAATAACAGGGGAACAGGTAAAAGAGTTTAAAGTGTACCTGAATTTCTATGTGCAAATGACTTTTCACATGTTAGTACTAATCATGTAGATTGAACATTGGAACATTTCCTTCTTCATGATGATTTATGCACATTAACTCATCTAATCCTTACAAAATCCCCCAAATTATGTGTAAATATTGTTAGTTCATTTTGTTGGAAGGGGCAGTCCAAATCAAAGCTAGGCTTAAATCTCCCCCACATGCCTATCTTGCAGTAAAATCTAAGTCTTGTTTTTGGACTCTAGTTCCTTGCCCAGTGTCTTGTTTCATTAGTTTAAATGGTTATGATTTTTGTCTGATTTGCTATTTCAGTAGGAAAACTTCATGAAGTTTGAGTGAAAGGTGAATTGTCCTCTCCTTGTATGTATTTTTTCTATAATCAAATATAGAAGATGTGGCCATTTAATATCTATTTAAGGAGATAAAATTGACAGCAAAATCTATTCAGAACTAGCTGCTGAACATGAGACAACATAGCCTTGTCCTTAAAAAATACTTAACAATGTAGGCCATTACTAGAATGCATGTCTATCAGGAAAAATTATTATTGATTATCGTAGTAGGAAAAAAAAAAGATTTTTAACTGAAAACTGACATAGAGTCACCTAGATTGGAATGCTGTGTCTTATGACAGTGTTGATCCTGAGCCTTCCTCACCTCAGTTACAGGGTTGTAGCAGAGTCATGTTAGGAGTTGGCTTTTTGCTGTGACTTTTCCCCCTGTACTGTCACAGAAATCTTGGCTCCATTAGGGTTCTCGACGCTTTTCTGTTGCCTGAGAGATTGTGGTACTTTTGTAGTCTCTGTAGCCTACAGGAATTTTGGAAACTGTGAGTCTCCAAATATTCTATAGGTTCAGTTCTCAGAGTTATCTGTTTAGAAACTTGCAAAGACTGTATGTGCAGTTATTTATCTGTCTCTCCTTCTTTGATTTTTCTTCCTCTCTCATAAGTACGACTCTTTTCCTCTTTCAAAGTGTGACTCCAACTGTGTTTTTGGGTTGTCTCTCTGATATCTGAAGCCTGAAGTTACAAATTATTTTTTTAATGAGCTTTTCCAAATTCTAGTGATGAAAATGAGCATCTTACCTTTATCATTCCTTCTTTTTATTTTCTGCCTTCTTTATCTTCTTTTTCTAAAGCAAATTGTACATCTCAGGAAAAAATAACTCCTTGTGGTGCTTGAGAGGAAGAGTCCTAAATAAGTCTAAGATTCTTTGCTGCCATAGTTCTCGTTCCTAGGAGCAGTTTGGCTGGTTATCCTGGGAGTTGCTGTGAGAAAGCAGAGTGACAGATGAGCCTTGTTGAGGAAGGCTCATCTTTATGCCAGGCTGCTGCACAAGCCCTTTAAAGATAGAAGGGGACAATGTGAATGATATGCCTGAAAACACAACAAAAGATTTTACCCTGGGTATAGTGCCATGGACAGCAAAGGGACAGTGAGAATTTTAAAACTGAGAATAGAGCACAAGTTTTTTAAGGATAAGACAGCATTTCTATTGGTTGGGAGGTATATAAATTCATTGTTTCCTTCTGTTCACCTTCTCAGGCATTTGTTGAAACCGTGAGGCTGATGGATGATGAACTGCTGAAAGCTCAAACAAAAGAAAATGGTGATGTGTTTATGTGGTTAAAACATGAAGCAACAAGAGGAAATGCAGCTGCACAGGTACAAAGTTAGATGCTTCCCCTTTCTTCTTTTAATGTGCACACTGTGTATGTACATCTGCAGAGCACTGGGGCAGGCCAACTTGCCCTCATCCCGCTCAGAATTAGAGGTTGCCTATGAGCTTAGCTCCCCTGTTTTTGCCTCACAGTGTCCAATGACCATGAAAACAGCCATAAGAATGATGCAAGGCAAAAAGGAAAGGATGATCAAGACTCAGTATTGCAACCACCCTGACCTCTGGTGTGTGTTTGACACTGTGCAGTTGCTTCTGCTGGTCTCAGACTGGCATCATGTGTTGTAATATGGAGGCATCAGTTTGCATTTACTGATGCCTTTACCATTTTCTTCTGCACTTAAATCAAGGAAGACTTTCATAGTATTAACACCTGCAAAAGTCAAGCCTGCTGTAGGTCTGTTATGAATACACCATTTTATCAGTCTACTAGTCATTTCACCACTGGAAACCCTCTCTGAAGTTTATTGATAGCCAATGCTTTTCAAAGTGTCTAGAAAATGAAACTTTCTTCACCTATCTAAAATGAATTTAAGCCTCACAAAAGTTTGCTCCTTCAGTTCCAGGTTCAATGCTAATGTATCTCACACTGGTATTTACCCTGTTTCTTTTAGCAACGTTTGGCTCAGATGCTGTTTTGGGGCCAACAGGGTGTCGCAAAAAATCCTGAAGCTGCCATAGAGTGGTATGAAAAGGGTGCAATAGAAACAGAAGATCCAGTCTTAATATATGATTATGCCATTGTGTTATTTAAGGCAAGTCATGTTTCATATTTTCACTTCAAAATATCCCTCCTTTGAGTAAAAAATGTGTCAGTGCAGATAAATTGTAAATGTAAATATGATAAATGATAAATGTAAATATGATAAAGGATAAATGTAAATATGAACATTCTTAATTTATCTGCAGTGACACGTTGTGAGAGCATGCACAGTGCTTTAAATTTAGCTCTGGAAATCACTCAATAATTATGAATTTAATATTAGTTTTGTCCAGATAAGCAAAAAATATATATTTAAAAAATAAGAGTAAGTTTAAAACAAGTTATTTTATTCCTAGACAGATTCAGGATCAAAATCCAATGGAAATCCCAGACCCAATTTTTTCCTAGTTATTTGGGGGCCCCAAAGGTCTAACACAGAAGCAGGCATAGGCCTAGGTATAGAGATGCAGGTAGAAGTTAAATTGTTTCTCAGATTGTCCTTTCTTAGGTATCTAAGCACACATTTTGTTTGAGTGGGAATTAACAGTCTTCCCGTGCAGCTGAGCCTTCTAAACTAGCAGCAGATTTCACCGGTTAACCTTGCAAACTGTATCAGCTAAGCAGTGTGGCCCATAAGGCTACAGATTAAAAATGTCAGTAAATGCTTGTTAAATTCACCTTATTCCTTTACCAGTGGGCTCTTCTATACAGAACACATGCTCAAGTTTTGCTTCTGTTATTTTTGAGCATCCCTGGTAGTGAGATGATTCTCCCCAGTCTGTTTGATTTGTGTCTGCAACCTTTTTATATGAATATCATCAGCATTACATCTATGTGTGCTCTCAAGAGCCTTTTTCTGGAAAGCTGAGAGCTCTTATCCACCAACCACTTGTGAACAGTCTGCAAACCTATTGGTACTAGTCATTCTTTAACTACAGAAACTTAATGAAATATCATGTTATTTACCCATAAAAATTATGTGTCAATTAGTGAAATTGGTCTTTCAAAAAATGACGCTAAATGATAAATGATGATTGAGCTTGTGTAAAGTTGTGAAGGAGTGATTGGTACAAAGCCACTTTTTATACTGTAACTCTTTAGAACTGAGTAAGTCCTAGTAAATACTTGGCTAAGTGTAAAAATGTGTTTTGAATATGTGAATTTACATCAGCTTGTATTCTGTATTTATAAAGTGTGGTTGTTTCACTTATCCATTTTTTAGGGTCAAGGTGTGAAAAAGAACATAAAACTTGCTTTAGAATTGATGAAGAAAGCAGCAGCCAAGGTAAAATATAAAAAATATTTGATCATAATCATCTTGTAGCTGATGCTAATTATAACGTACCCTGGTACATATAAAATACATAGTGTCATAGTTGTATGCCAGCAGTGAAGTCCCCTGTCTTCACTGAGACTGATAGTTCACTCCACCTAGAATTATGCCTTCTTACAGCTGACTCTTCCAGGTGCACGCTGGTGATCAGCAGAAGACTGCACTCTGTCTCTCCCCTCACCCTCTGTACTTCAAGGAGAAGACACAGATGACCCAGAACCTTTTACTTTTTTTTCCAGGATTGGGGATAACACTGAGGGGCACAACAGAGGAAAAGAGCCTCGCTACATTGGAAAAGAGCCTCGCTCCATTTAATGATTAAGTACAGTTTAATAAGCCAAGCCAGAGATTGCTTTGTATAAAACCATAGCCATACCTAGGCCTCAGATATTCTAGATAACCTAGACCTCCAGCTCTCAACCCAGAGCTAGTTAAAATACTGACAGTGTCCAAAGGGCTTTGCTAATAACCCAATACGAATCTAAATACACACAGGGACAAGAGTCTAAAGATGCTAGAGATGCACTTCAGGGTGGAACCGTTCCTTAAGCAACAGCCTGACAGATTCCGAGGGACTCTCTTCGCTGTTCCTAGCCTGGAGGGGATTTGCTCTCAGCATGAGGCCTGAAGGAAGAAAAATACAAAGAAGTCATCAGGCTTTTGTATCACAAATCCCAGATGAGTGGAATTCTAGCTGGACAAACCAAACGTCCACAGTAGGGTGGAACCTCAGGGTGACCCATAGCAGTACCACATGTGTGACCCTAGCCTGCTCTTCTCTTTCCTCAAGGGCTTGCCCCAGGCAGTGAATGGATTGGGCTGGTATTACCACAACTTTAAAAGAGACTACAGAAATGCAGCTAAACACTGGTTAATGGCTGAAGAACTAGGAAATCCAGATGCATCATACAACCTCGGGGTCCTTTATTTAGATGGGATTTTTCCTGGAAAGCCTGGTAGAAATCAAGTGAGTAAATATTTAATGGTATGTTTGGGGTTTTTTTGTATGGCAGGACCAAATTTACAAATTTTCACTTCATTTCTGAGGCTACTGTGTTAACTGTGTCAGATTTTGATACTTTTATCATAGAGAAAAATGTTACTGGAAATTGCTTTGAAAGATGTTACTCAGATCTCTCAATCCTGCATATCTTTATGTTCTTTAATTGAGGAACAGAACAACTGCAGATGTAGCTACAGGAGCTACCTCTATTTTCCTGGTTCCATTAACATCAACCAGGACCTTAATCTTGGATTTAAAACCGTAATGATTTTAATTTTGCCACTGTGACTCAAACTGCTGTTCAGGTCAGCAGAAGTCCCAGTGGATTCTCTGGTACTTCATGGGGAAAGGACACTTCCCACAATAAATAAAAGCAGCAGAAACTTGTCCCTGAACAGTTAGAAAGTCATTAGACAATTAGAAAGACAGTTATGCTACATTGGTAAAGCTTGTGTGAACCTCAGGATGGTGTGAAATTTCTTCAAGCTAAGTTTGAAAAACGTAATTCTTTAATAAAAGACCACAATCTACCAAGCTTTTATTTCATCCTTTTGTGATGCAGCCTGTTTATTTAATTTTGTGTGTCAGTGAAAAAAAGGTTATTTTCCCTAAGAGGAAAGATTTACTGTGTTAAATTTAATAATGCAACATTGCTAATTGTGGCATGTTTCTTCACAGACAGTAGCTGCGCAGTATTTCTATAAAGCTGCCCAAGGGGGACATATAGAAGGGACTTTACGATGCTCTCAGTACTATATCACAGGAAATATGGAAGACTTCCCAAGAGATCCAGAAAAAGCTGTAATGTGAGGAATTAAAACATTTGTTAATGGAGAATCTGGTTGGGGTACTTTGATTTTTTGGCGACTTTTGTTTACATAGTCTTTTACTTATCTTTTAATTACTTATCTTTTACTGCATGCTGCTTTACTCCCTGAGAAGAAAATCCTCTTCAGTTAAGTTTGATCCATATGAATATGTGTATTGTCTAAATATCCAGCAGATTTCCAGAGATGCTGAGTACTTTTAGTAAGCCTTTGTATTTGCAGGTACACAGGCTCTGAGTTGTTCCAGAAAAAAAAAGTTCAGGTACTGTCTAACAAATTAAGGTATTTTTACTCATGAAGAGATAACAAGCTCCTGATGTGGTAGAACTGATATTTTCCATCAATAAAAATGATAATGAGTAGTTGCAGCACTTTGTTATCTTCAAAGTAATTTTGCCAAAATTATGTACACTTGTGGAGATGTACAAACAAATATGTTTTCAGTCAGCAGTTAAAAGCTTGATGCAGCAGCTGCTGTGCAATCCCATAGTTTGTCTTATGGGAGAATTTGAGCTGGCTGATCTCAAATCCTTTCCTGTAATTTGAGACACTGTCAATGGTGATAATATTACTGGGGCTTAACTGTTTACTTCTTATTATTTCTTCTTTGTATAGCTGGGCAAAACACGTTGCAGAGAAGAATGGCTACTTAGGTCATGTCATCAGAAAAGCTCTCAATGCTTATCTGGAACTTTCATGGTATGTTTGTTCTGTTCTCTTCATTTTCTATTTTTTTATTTATATACTAGCACAATAAAAATTAATGTTAAGCCATCACCTCAAAAAATACAGTTTTTTTTTAAGTGGTACCTTGAAATCGAGCAAAACAGCTATTGACATAAAGGGAAATAAGAATTGGTCAAAGGCATAGTTCAACAAGTCTGACAGAATCAAGAGAAAAAGTTTATGGAGTGATATGTTGAGGAGTATAGCTGGCAAGACCCACACCTTTCTGGAATTTGGGAGAGTTTCTGAAAGCACATTCTTGAAAACCTTGTGCTGCATCAACCCAATGGCAAAATGGCAAAAGCAAAATGATGATTTTGTACTGGGCCATTCTTGACTTGGTAAGAAAAAGTCTCCTTTTATTTATTTATTTTTTTTATTTCTTCACTTTTTTTAAAAAAAATAATTCTAGGATATATAAGACTCAGGGCAGCTAGAAGGAGCAATACACTGCAGGGAATATTAATACATAATGCTGAGATAAGACATGCTTTGTTACACACAGTATTGCTGACCTTAAAGTCAGCCATAGTCTCAAGAAATACACAAGATATTTCACAAGTGAATACACTGTACTGCCCAATAATCCAAACTGACATTGACAGCAAAAGTTTTCCCATGTCATGAAAACTCTGGCAGATTAGATTTTTTTTTTTCCTAAATAGTTAATATTCTGTGTTCCCTAAATCTTAACAGGCCCCAATATTCAGCAAGGAATGAGAATTTAAACTAGTGCTCCATTTTTGCCTGGCGTCAGAGCACAGAAATTGCTATATGTGATGAAGACAGCAGTTCATGAAGTCTCAACCTGCTCTTGCTAGCAGTCAATTAATAGTGCAGTTAAAAGAACTCACTGCGAGAAACTCAGAGGATCAGTTTGGAATAATCCATTCCTAGGAGGGATTTCTTTTTAGTTTAGAACTAACATCCCAGCTAAGGTATGATTAATTAGTCCTGTGCTCCAGATCTCCATTATCTCAGATATTTTTGCAAGACAAATACAAGGGAAAAAATGCAATCTTGCAGAGGCAGTTGGGAAGCAGGAGATTAAGTCTGCTTATTCTATAAGGGGCAAATACTTTCACCAATTTTATTTCAAATTTCTTGGCTTAAATTGCTGATTTTGACATCAAATGTATAGGTGACCATACTTGTTTCTAGTTAGGCAAACCAACAAACCCCAAAGCCTGGCATGGGATTTAGCTTTATGTTGTGCTTGAAAAGCTTGAAGGCATGACTGTAAGAAGCTCTGATAGGAAAAACTACACAAAGATTGACCTTTTTCATACCTCAGACTTTGAAAATCAAACACACAATTTTAAAAAAAATCTAATTTTTTTGGTTTTGATTACTTATTCTTCGTAATACTAAGTAGATCTGTGACAGAGAACATGAAAGAGAAACTACATTCTGGAATCAGCGGCAGTGCTGTACCACTGTACTGCAGCACTGAAATATTATGCAGCAAATGAAAAAGTAGCCTTTATTACTTGAATTATTTACATAAATTAGCTTTTATTACTTGCAGTAGTGCCTAGAGTCCATAGAGTGCCTGAGACTGTTCTACTGCTTGTTCACTTGCGTGGACATTTCTTGTTCCACAAACCTTATAATCTAAACATACAAGGCACATCTCAGAAATAAAAGGATAAAACATACAAAAAAAAAGTACTCAGATTCCTGACAGATAGATACTAACACAGCAGTATGAATTACAGAGTTTAAGTGGGGGATTTTTTTAAGTAAGTTTTATCTGAAGCATTTACATAGATAATTGGGCTTCAGTCAATCCAGTTTTATCATCAACCTTGCACACTGAAAGAGCAGTCACTCCCTGGAGCTGTGTTGGCATTAGTAAAAGGGAGAAAACTGAAGCTTCTTGAGCTCCCACATGGTTTGTTACACCAAGCGTCGCCAGTAGATGTAGCTGTTGCAAGGCTTTGCCAGCTCTTAATTAAAACTATAATTAAAATGTACTCAAATTTTGCTAAGTGATTGTATCCATTTATTTAGTACTATTTAACTATAACTAAAATGCTTGTGTTTTTTTGTTTCCACTGATTTATTCTATCTAATACTAGGCATGAAGCTCTGCTACATTACATTTTAGCGGCTGAAACTGGGATTGAAGTGTCACAGTCAAATTTAGCACACATCTGTGAAGAAAGACCAGTAAGTAAATGTGTTTACAACATATCATCCTGAAGGAAATGTGATCCTAATATCTTATCTGTGATGTAAATGCATGAATGTATTTTCCTTCCAGGATCTAGCAAAGAAATACCTAGCAACAGATTGTGTTTGGAGATACTATAATTTCTCCGTTTCTCAAGTCAATGCGCCCTCATTTGGTATGTATAAGATTCTCTTTCAGATTTCAGATCTCTAAAGGAGTGCAGTTCTAATTTTTCAGTCTATATTTATGTGAGCATTCTACTTTTGTATGAGTGAGCAAGTTAAAGGAAGAGTAAAGGCCAGATATGGAGTCTAGTACTTTCTGCCTTCTCTATCCTCAAATTGGACTATCTGTTAAAAGATAATCTGTCCTTTTCTTTTTTCCCATTCTTCTTTCTGCAATAAAAAGGTGCAGTGACTGAGCTTCTACAAAAATGCTGCAGTTTTTTATGTGTCATCTTTAAGTGAGAAATTCCTACTTTTCATGGACTTTGTTTTTAGAGTGTTCTGAGAGGAATAACAGAAAAAGCTATATTGGAGGAATGTGTTTCAGAGCAGGTTTTTTTGGAGAGTTTCCCTTTTATAGGATAAAATAGATAAAACATTGTTAAAAGTTGAGCTCTGAGAGAGGGCTATACATTTAGCTCTAAGCAATTGACTGAAAGGTTAAAAGAAAAATAGTGGTAGACTTTAGGAGTTCATGCTGTTTAGTTTATCAAAGAGAAAATCCAAAAGCCAATATACTTCCACATGACAATTGAGTCATGAGAAACTAATGAGGGCTAAAGGATTCCTTATCTAATTTATTGTGAGTTTTTTTTTTTCTGTTAGGGTGCAGAGTTTACTAACATTGACACGGATTACCTGGAGGAATTTAAGGATTCTGGGTCTCTCTGAAACAAAATATATGCCTTTCTAGAATGGGAGGTTTATTCAATATTAGTTACCTTTTCTCTGGCCCTAAATTTCAATACCTCTGTGACTTCAGTGAGTGACCAAGTCATTTTGGTGCTTTTTAAAGAGCTGCTCTGTATTTGAAAGCATTTACCTGATTGTCTCACGGGAAAGTTTAAATGTTTTGCAGTGAGCATGGGAACAAGTGCAGTGTAAAAATTATTCAAGCTATTTATTGAAATACACAGCAGCCCTGAAATACAAAAACACACTGATAGAGCCTAGAGCCACAGGAACTGCTAGCCCTTGTGCAGAGTTCGTAGCCGGCTTTGCGAGGTGCAGTTTGGTCAGAGCCACTGGTGCAACGTGGCATGAGGGAAGTATCTGAGTTGAGGCTCAGCAGGGTAAGGCTGTGGTTCCACTGAAGTAAATGACAGAAGACTCCCTGGCTTCGGCAGCGGAAGGATTGTATTTCTTTATCTCCCCTTCACATAAGTAGCACATGAGGAGTTGTATCCCAGGCGCCTGCCTGCAGTAGTGGAGGAGGATTGAGAGCCCTGTGTGGGCTTGGCGCTGCCGAACCCTGGCAGCGGAGGCGCCTGGCCTCCACCGTCACCACAGCACACAGTGACATCCAGGCCACTGTGTCCTGCGGCCGAGTGACTCGGGTGGCACGCTGAGGGGAACCCTCTGCTCGCGGTCCCTGCCGCACTGGGGCGCCGCGCGCTCACCTCGGTGCCGGCCGCGCAGTGAGACTCGCAGGAGCAGTGACAGGCAGCGGGCAGGCGCGTTGCTGCGCTCGCCTCCACAAAGAGCGCTGCTGTGGTCCCCACCAGGCACAAACGGGATTTGCAGGGAGCTGCAGTTGTCAGCACACAACACCAGGCTGTGAGGTATTTCAGACCTCAAAGGGAAAGGTGAGGGAAAACCTTGCATGTTTTATGGACTCTTAAGCGTTGTTCAGTGCAGTGACATGCTTGCTCCTGTCTGGCGGAGCATTTCTTTACTGTGCAGTATCAGAGAAAGGTATTCATAAAAGATTCGACAGACATCACTCTGTTTTTAGGCCAGAAGTCTTCTCCTAAAGTCATCCTGAAATAGTTTGTATTTGAAAGTAATGAAATTAACTTCAGCAAAGTATTCTGTATTTTTGGGATGGGTACAGCTGTCATAGTGACAAGTACAGAACAAGTGCCTAAAAAGCATGTTTAAGTGTGATAAGGTAGTAGAGTTAACCTAAAGAGTAGGGCTACAGTGCCCTCAGTGAACTCAGTAAGTGAAGAAGAAATACAATATGACGTCTCTTAAGTCTCAGTTTTTGAAAACATAGCAAAGTTATTCACTAAATTCATCTATTAAAGAGCAACCAAGAAAAAGAGCCAGGATAAACATTTTCATTAGGTAATCTGATGGAAAGTAGCCACAGAGAGGAAAGGAATATCTCTGTTTTTAATATGCTGTCTTAAATAGAGTTATTAAATTCTCCATCACTTATAGTTAAATTCTTTCTTTGCAATGCTTTTTTCTTCCACAGCTTATTTGAAAATGGGAGATTACTACTACTACGGTTACCAGAACCAGTCTAAAGACCTGGAGCTCTCTGTGCGGATGTACGCACAGGCTGCCTTAGAGGGAGACTCACAGGTGGGGCAGAAACTGCGACAGGTTAATAAAACACCAGGATTCAGAAACGCCTGGAACTGACTCGCCTTGGCTACATGTGTGCGCTGAACACACCTGCTAGAAAACGTTATAATCATTTCTAAATACCTCATGAGTCAGTATTTGCTGTTTAATAGAAGATAAACTTAGAATAAATAGACAGATAGCCTAGAATTAGGCTGTTTTCAGAGCTAAAGCCGAATGGTCTAATTAAGTGCCACTCTGCTATCACACAGCTGATTCCGTTGTGACCTTTGTATTTTCAGTAATTTAAGTTAATAGACTGCCTGAGTTTTATTCCAGCACTATAAGCTACTGTTTTAGGAAATAAGAAAAAAGCCTGGTCCATTTCCTTTCATATATACAGTGAATCCTACAGTGAAATTTTTTTTTCACTACATTCGCTTCACTTCAGCAAAATCTTCATCTTAAAATGCTTAATAATGAAACTATATACAGGTCACATTACTGAAGGAAATAGTGGTCAGTGTCACAGCAAATAAATGCTAGTTCATTTGCAGTTTCAGAATTCACCTGAGTATATGGTTGGGAAAGAAGGCTGTGTTACTGTTCAGTAAAGATCACGTTGTTCACATTGTAAGAATTTTTAGATGATTTAAATATATGATGCTTATGTTAGGCTTTAAATATACATATGAAAACTTAATAATTAAAAGTCCATATACTTTGGTTTTTTTTTGTTAGGGGTTCTTTAATTTGGCCCTTCTCATAGAAGAGGGTAACTCCATACCTTCCTACATTCTGGATCACCTGGAAATCGATCAAACTCTTCATTCTAGCAATACTTCACTTCTTCAGGAACTCTATTACAGGTGAGCCTTTTTGTGCTTCATCAGCAACATTCTCAGTACCTTCAGTTTTTCCATGTAAGTAGCATTTGCTTCTGAAAGCAACAACTCCTAGAATTATTAACTTTGTTCATCTGTAGGATTTAAGGCAGATTACACACAGGTAAGATCAACATGCTTGTAATGAATGTTAATCTTAAACTGCCTAGATAGACTTCAGTTGCAGCCAATTATGAGAAACCTGAATATACATAGTTGTCTGAAATAGGAAGGCACAGATTTCGTAGTTCAGGAGATCTTTTCCAGTTCTGTTAGGTACTGATAATTTGTATGTTGTGTCCCAAATAGTCTTTTAATGCCAAATAAGGCATAATTTTATAAGGAATTGTTACAAGTATGGAGCTGGAATAATAGCAGTCCTTCCTACTTACTCTGCAAGGATAATTTATCAAGATACTCAGTTTATTTCTGCTCTCCCCCTACACCCCAAAACATCCTGACATGCATGTCGTGGCACAGAATATTAGATCAGTGAGAAGATTACAGATCTGCTTTCTCTCTTGCCCATTGTGACATTTCTTGCACCTAAAGAACTCTGATGCCAGTACAGATCTTAGGTGCCCTTTTCCTAGATCAGGCAATGTGGGTTTGAAAAGCACAGTGCAAATGTAAAGCTTATGCAGTACTTGAAAAACTGTCTTTCAGATATTCAAGGAAGAAAGAGCTAGTGCTTACTACATTGAGCAATGAATTAATGCTTTACTTTCTATTTTGCCAGTGTTATGTGACTCTAAAAAGTGAAGATGATAACATTAAACACCTATTTTTCAATTGACTAATAATCTCTTGAAATTGTCCTTTGCTTTGGTTAGCGTGAACTTGTACTTTTCCCCTAAATTGTCTCCTGTGTGCACAAAACCACTAGTCAGATAAATAGGGCTTCCTGACCCAGTTGGTCCAGCTGGGCTTGCAAACTAGAATTCTGAATTCTGCTTCCACTTGGGCTGAATCCATCCATTTTGCAGTGGGATTAACTCCAGAGCTGACAGCCTTGCAGTGATTTCCCATCATCTTGCCCCTCTTTGCAGGAGCACACGCATACACACACACATGCACACACACACTAATCTCCTTAACTTGGTAGGAAAGAGTAACTTGCAACTTAAAATAAGTACCTGTGGTTTAGCACTCTGAACTCCTCTAGGCAATGAACTTGTTAACAGACCCTGGAAAGCAGCTAAGCTCACCCACAACATGGTGCCCAGTAGCTACTTGGCTAAGGCACTTATCTAAATTCTTTCTCAATTTCCTGCATACCCACTTGAGTTTTGTAGATTGACCTTGACATAAATCCTACTGATAATGGCTTGTGTTATTAGAACAAAGTTGCTTGAATATGACCTTGTACGTATCTACTTGGCAAGGAGAGCCTTGATGCTTAGACTAGTTACTGGCTAATCAGAAAATAAAAGCAGGTGCCCATAAGGTAAGATATTCCGTGCTGAATAAGGTTAATCTGGTATTTTTGTAAATTTTTATTTCACCCTGTGCAGGATGACAATATCTGCTTGTTTCTGTGAGTTACTGAGGGTTGTTGCAAACCAGTTTGAGATGCCCAGATGACAGATGTCACAAAATTGCAGAGCAGAGCTAATTGTTTTAATGTTTTCCTTGTAGGTGCTGGAATTATAGTAACCAAGAATCAATTAGTCCATGCTCCTTAGCATTACTTTATTTTTATATAAGAGTTTTTTGGAACAATATTTTGCAATCTACTCTGGTATGTATTGCCTATTTACTAAAAATCATGTGTTTATTGGGAGTAGTACCTGGGCTTTGCATTGATCTAACATGCTTTTAAACTTACTTTCACAGATATACTTCATGGGAACCTTTCTCCTATCAATTCTGGTTGCATTTACAATGCAGTATTTTCAGTCTCTTTCTGGTAAGTATTTGTCATAGTAAAACTGAGGGGGGGAAAAAAGAGAGAAGTGTTCTTTTTATTTCACTGTGCAACTTAAAATTAAAACCAAGAATTCTAGATTGGTTAGAGCTGCCTACAAAGTACAAGTTTTATGACATGCAGGTCATTCCTTGATCATTGAAAAGGGCTGGATAAAATCAGGCACAAATGACTTGTCTAAACCTGTTAGTTTCTGGAGAATTTCCCTTGCTGAGAGAGTTACTCAGAGTTACTTAATGTCAACATTACCGGCAGGAGATATGAGTGGAAATAAGAGGCTATTTCCTGTCCCTCCAGATGAGGTATTATTGGAATAATTGTATGACTTCTTTATTATTTCATGTTATTTTCACAACATGCGATAAGCTCCTGTTCCCTGTTAGGTCTGGACTCTGTTCAGATAAACTGGGAGTAAAGGGAAGGTTCAGGGGTCCACTGGAGTGACTTGCGAGCAGACAGTTCGTACCTCCTCAGACCGGTGATCAAATCAGCAGTTACACAAAATCAGCAGTTCCAAATAACTTCTCTCCTTCACTAGAAAGTTTGTGTGTGTTCCTTTCCTGACACAGCAGAAGTTAAGAGAGAGAAAACTAAAGATGGGCTTTCCATCTCTTAAAACTTACTTTATTTTATCCCCAATGGAAAAAAAGCTATCATTATATGCAAAACTAAGGAATCATTCAAAAAGCATTGACAATTTTAACCCACTATTTCACTTTAAATCACAAGAGAGAATCTTCATCAGGAAGCTGGGAAATATTAGCAGTTATGAAGAGAATTTCTTCCACTAAGTGTATTTTCTTTCAAAAATGCTGTTCTTCTGACAAAATCTTTTTTCCTGTATTTTATTACAGAAAATAAGTGGCTAAATTCATACACTACAGCAATAAGGAATACTATTTAAAATCTTCTTTGATTCAAAATCAAATTCAAATAATTTTATAGTTAATAATTATTAAGCAATATTTAAGAGATGTAGCTGTAAATATATCTAATATGGAAATAATTTTGAAATCCTGCTTTCATTTTTTACTAGCTAAAAATGATTGCAACTTAAGAACCACAATGAGTACATACAAAGAGCATAGTTAATGTTACTTGAATTCTTATTTTAATGTTTCCTAGCATGGAAATCTCATCTTCTTAGTATTGCTTATTACTATTTTAATTCAACACAATATTATAAATATTGATAAATATACTTTATTGATGAATTTTTATTATTATTATTTCTTTTGTTATTTTTCTGAAGCCAATAATTCTCTTGGATCAAGATCAGAACCATCTTTAGATGAGCCCTCATCCACAGGGAATAACGAGGACACTACCAGAACAGAACAACAAGAAGAATCTGCTTTTTCGAACGGTCCAGCACAGCAAGAGTTAAACCCTCACAATCAGATTGTTACCAGCTGAGGGGTAGTTTGTTTTGTTTTGTTTTGTTTTTCTAAGGCTGGTATCCCGTTGTGAAAATGGGATGTGAACAGTTACAAACATAAAAACTGGGAGTCCTAGTTGTTGATTAGCATTAATAACACACTCCAACAGCCAAAATCGTATGGAAATCCACTGATCTAAATTATCCATGATGGAGGAGAGAAAGAGAGAAAAAATAAAACAACACCCTGTAACTTCTTTAACAACACAAGTAAAGAATATTGATTTTCTCAGTAGACCCAACTAGATCATACATTATTTCTTTAATGGACAAAGAAAGACAAAATCTTTGTCTTTGCATGAGCAAAACCCCCAGTGAAGAGTAGATTTTACTCTTCTACTAAAATATTACCCAACTGCCTTTACCACCATTGAGCTTGTTGTGCTTAGGGTGCCCAGCTGGATGTGTGAACAGCAGACAAAAACGAACGGCGGCACTGGCGTCTCCCACGCGCCTCAGCCCGGCCTTCAGCCCCTGCATGCAGCAATGAGAACTACCTGTTTCTCCTCTTTTGGGGCATCTCCTATCCTGTCCTGGAAAATCTTTCATATAAAAAGGCATTTTCCTTTAAAATCAAACCTCATATCAGGAAGATTTCAGTATGTTCATGACCTGTCAGTCCTACTGGCTAATGCTGAAGAGTCAGAGCTTCAAAGTGTCAGCAATTCCCTGGGGAACAGAGTAATTAATGTCCCATCCGTCCATTCCCACAACATATGTCCCACCCTACCCAAGAGAACATAGCTTCCTTAAAAAATAATAATAATAACAAATAAATGGCCAGGTGAAACAAAGTAAAAGAATGATTTATTTTCAAATTCTTTTATATCTGATATTGGTGAGGGCTTTTTTTCTGGTCCTATAGTAAATTTTAAAGACATTGTTTAAATAGCAGTTTATTTGATAAATATTAGATGAGATTATACAGGTAATGAGTATAGAGTGGAAATGTCTTCTGCCTGATTTTAAGCTGTGACTGTAGGAAAGATCTGACCTTTAAAGCAATGTGCATACACCTCTGCAAAATTATGTAAATCACGTAGATTCTAAATTGCATCAGTCTATGCATTATTGAGGGTTAAATCCACTCTCCTTGCACTACATTATTTGCTCTTGTAAATAAAAATATTTTTCTATTTCAGACTTTATTTGAAGGATTTTTTTAAACCTTGGGGCAATTGGCCAGTGCTTTGAGGAATACTGAGTTCTTGCAGAGCAGCCCTGGAAATGCTTTTCTATCAAAGAGTCGAAGTTTTCAGTAGGAAAGGAATGGTAAAGAAATAATATGTGAGAGTGAAATCAATGCCCATGCATGTATACATACCCCCTGCTCCCCAGCAAATGTTTCTTCTGCTGAACAACAAACAAAATAAAATACACCAAAGAGTTTCTGGGAAGAGTTAATTCTTCTGACCAGTAGTTTCATTCAGTAAGAAAAGAGAGGAGAAGAAAAAAAGGTGTTGAAGGGTTTATTTTTTTCACATTCTTTCTTCAGCAGTACAAGCACAGAAGGAATTATGTACACACCATGTTACTGAAGTTTTCCTTAATTTTTGAGCAAGAAGGCAGCAAATGACAGATATTTTGGTTCTTAATACCTGATTTCTAATTTGTAGAGGTTATAGATCCTGTGCTTTTGATATCCATTGCAAATAGATCATTAGCAATTTTTAACCTGTTTTTTAGACTTGCAGAGTCTTTGCACTGCTGAATTTAATACTAGATTCCTTACTACAAATATATGGATATTTTAAGGGTTCTCTCAACTTTACATTTCTCACCTAGTATGTGAAAACAAGTGGTCTGGCCTCATTTAAAATAGTGGACGTGATGTGCATTTGTACTGGGGTCAGGGAATGGTGAAACTATGTGTGCTATAGAAGCCAAGCACAGTCCTTGAAAACAAGCAGGCCAGTTGTCCCAGCAGTGCATGAAGCTGTGCAGCAAATTGTACGTGCTGGTAAAGTAGCCATTAAAAAAAAAAAAAAAAAAGCCATTTACATACATGGCAGGTTTGCATCCAGCAGGCCATACCTGTAAAACTTATTTTACTCTATTTGCCCTAATCCGTGCAAGTGAGAGGATCTGTGAAAAATTTCTTATCCTAAGAAAAAAAGCCTGTTGAGAAGATCAATCCCGTGAAAGAGTATCTGTGGTGATGCAATTGCAGGCCATCACACCCATGTGCTGAACTTGCAGAGTTCCTGGAGCAGACGCATTTCAGACTTAGTATGCACCGGTCAGGATTAAGTGTTCGCAGTCAGTGTGGCTGCAGTTTCCTGTCCAAAGCAGGGTCGCGTTCTCAGCTTTTGCACTGAACTATCTGGAGGAAGTTTGCTGGAGGGGTAATTTCGCATCTGTATCTGCCAAGACAGTTGCCAAAGCTGTAATACCCTTCTTGACGCCAGTGGTTAATAATTAGGTCTTTGTTTATTGTTAGCTGTTAACGTCAGAAGTCTCACCAGGAATAAGTGACACCAAAGCATGCAAAAGATAAGCAACACCCCACAGTAAGTTGGCAATATTTGAAGCTGAAATAATTATTATTTAATTATTATTTATCGCTTAAGATCTGATTTCTAGGAGACTGTTGGAAAACCTAGAGATTCACGTACAGTTCTCAGAGAGGAATGTTAATTAAGCTAAGCAGCTCCACAGGTCTACTGCATCTGCAAGAAGAAAAATATACAAAAGGTAAGTTGCAATAATCGAACATTATATTTCCTAATAAGAAAAGACCTTTGAAGTATATATTACCTGCAGCTCACACTAAGTGCTTCAGATGGGAGTGCAAAAGTATTAAAGCAATCCAAAGGTGTAGAGCTAAAACACTGCTTTATATTTCATAGAATTTATATTTCACAGAAGCCCAGACACCCAAGACATGCAGGCTGGAAAACAAATCTTTTGCAAAATTCTAGTGTTTAGAGCAGTTTTATATGATGACCATTTTCCTCTTCCCTTCCTCTCCTTCTCCTCTTGGTTCAGCTATAAGAATCATCTTTAGCAAATGAATTACAGCACAACTTCACCAGTGAGGCATTTCAGATTGGCTATATCCAAAATGAGTGCCTAGGTGTTTATCTAGTATTGATGCACAGTTTACAGTAACTAAACAAACAGATGTGTGTTACTGCACGTGAACGCAGAGAAATTTCACATGTGATGTAGCAAAGTGCTATGAAAAGGAGAGAGTTACATACCAAGTACAGAGAAAATAAGGTGCTGTGAAGATAAGCTTCAAAAATGAAGTCAGTGGTGAGTAGTTCTCTGAACACTCAACAACCTCTGTGAAGACTGTGCAGGAGGCGTTTCAAAGAAGTTGTCCAACTTTTGCAGCTATTCCTAGGAGCTGCATGGGCTTTGCTCCCCCAGCAAGGCAGGGGCAGGTCAGCTATGCCCGCAGGCAGCCTCCCTTGGCTGATGCTGCTTCCCTGGCCCTAGTGCTGATCGTTGGATGCCAACATGCAAGCATCACCACAGGCTCCAAGTTACACAGTCCTGCCTATCAGAAACTCTTACTTTAAAGTAGAAGTCTGTTCAGCGGCCAAAATGGGTCAGCTGCCAAGAATTTGTCCTGGTACTTTACAATGCTGTATTACAAATACATTTCTTACTGGGAAAGCATTAGAGATGCTCTTTACAAACACATGAGAAATATGGATTATCCTGAGAGATTTATTTTATAGCCAATTCTCAGTCTGTGTAGACTGTCCCCATCGACTTTAATGGACTATGACATTTAAGACTGGTTGACTGCTGACCCTGATCCTGGATCAAGTGGAGCACAAAGTAGGAAAACAGGTTGAGTTAACTGGTTCTGGAATTCTCCAATATCTATCCCACCAAAAAAGCAACAACGAAAGAAAATTCTGCATGCAAATACACAAGCTAGGTGAAGAAATTGAGATGTAGAAGGAGCAGAGGTGAAAGAAACAGGTGAAATTTTTAGCAGGAAAAGTCCAAGGATGCTAAAGGATGATATGGGGAATCCATGCACAGAACAGTCTCCCATGCTGAGATCATGTAAGGTTCAGTCTGGGCCTTGACACATCTATGTTAAAAGCAGTCATGGGCAAACAGGTTTATAGAAACAAGAATCAGAACCCAGAGAGATAAGGAATAACAAGCAACTGAAGCGAGAAGTAAGAAAAACCTTGCATAATTGCAGCAGTTCTGGTTCAGCCTAGAGTAAGCATTAGAAGAACTAAAAAACTTACCATGGGTTAGATGCCCTGAAGCACTGGGGCTCCAAGCCATGTGGCGCTGAGAGGAGCCCAGTTAATGGGCCCTTTCCTTAAGAGGGCTGGGCGGTTTGGTCAATGCCAAGCAGCTGTTTGGTATTTGGGCTGTTTGGTACCCCTCCAGAGAAAGCAGGCTACAATAAGGTTTATCGTTTTGTCTTCAGTGATCTTTAATCTCTCATCTATCATTTACTTCACCCCTGGACCTTGCCGCATCCCTATTTTCTGGTTACTTCCTTATTTTTTTTTTTTTAGTTCCTTTTACCAATTTGCCCTTGTTGACCTCCGTCCTCGATCACCCCTCAGTGTTCCAGATAGCTGCTGATATTCAGCATTGCCGTTTTTCTTATCTACTTTGCCAGGTGAACAGGAGAAAGTGCAAGTCCACTGGCAGATCCTCACACTACTCAATGACAGCCTGACAGAGCAGCAACCCAGGCGTATTCGTCACGGCATGACCTTAATTATTTGGCCAGCAAGTATCCTTAATTTGCCTCCAGCTTGCACAATCCCTCTCACTCTGTATTAATAACCTAATGGGGACTAGGGCCCATCAGGGAGCAAGTGGCACAGCTACACCCTTCCTCAGGAGAGGGTTGCCTCGTCCCCACTGTGTGTTGGGAATAGCACAGTGTGGTCCCAACAGCCCTGGTCCATACAACATCCCCAACCATGGCCAGAGTGTGTCCCAGAAGGCACTGCTTGAATGGGTCGAAGCGTGCTGGGACACACACTAGCAAGCAGTGCAGTGGGCATGAGCTGATGCTGATCCAGCCATATCTTTTTAGATAATTTAGATAATCATGCAGATGAACTCCAAGACTGCTGGCTTCTTGGTTGTAGGTTGTGGAACTCCATGAGGTTTTATACCCCTCCCAGCTACCAGGAAATCAGTCCCTCTGCTTTTCACAGAC
Organism: Crypturellus tataupa; assembly: GCA_034781795.1. Lineage (NCBI taxonomy): Eukaryota > Metazoa > Chordata > Aves > Tinamiformes > Tinamidae > Crypturellus > Crypturellus tataupa. The sequence goes on along the minus strand of JAWLRI010000923.1, from coordinate 4,086,960 downwards.
CTCTTCACCAGCTTGGGCCCTCCAGGAGTCCAGACATGCATGGATGTTTTAGAGACTTTCTTTCCTGGGAGCAATGAGCTTAGCAGGCATTTGTAGACCACAGGGCAACACAAACCAATCTTGACTGATTGCAGTGCTAAAGTTTCCACTTGTGCTTTACCTGCATCTGGCATTGCTCCTGCTGAGAGCTGAGGAAGAGACCACTAACATGGCTCCATAACAACTCCATATTTCACCCCGTGAGAGACCCCAGGTACCGACAACTCACCATAACATCCCTACTGTGGACATCAGAACACAACCACCTTCCTCAGGGCCCACAGGAGCAGGGAAAGTTAAACACAGCACCAGGAAAAGGAGTAGAAATTCAGTGTATGTCACAGATTGATTGCACCCTTACTGTGATTGCATCTTTTTCTGCTTAAGTACTCTAAGTAAGTTATTCTCTCATCATTTGAAGTCTTGTTGTGCTTTTTAACTTGCTTTTATGTCTTCCCATTTTGTTCTACTACTCCAGGTTACATCCAAGTTTACTACATACAGTGGCATAGATTTCCTCTATTAAGTGACCACGAGCACTGGGTGCTCACCCACACTGGTGCAGTACAGAGCAGTGCCTTGTCGCTGCCTATGTCAGACCCCACCTGCAGCACACAAGGATAAACACCACAAAGCAAATTAGCCCCAAGCAGCTGGTCAGTCAGAAGTCACTGCCGCAGCCAAGGCAGCTAGAGCGGAGCTGCAGCAGCCACAGTTTCCGAGGGAGCAGGTCTGCCGAGGCCGGCGCGAGGCCTGGCCCGGCCGCAAGAGGCTCGTGGGCTGCTCTCTGCTGCGCCCATGTGCTGAAGCCCTCCCAGGGCAGCCCCGTGCCCACGGACACATCCTACGAGTTCAGTTCCCTGTTCACTGCCTGCTAGTCCCAGAACACAAGGTATTCATTTCAATGGGTTTAGCAACAATACTGATGGGAATAACCCAGAATTTCCCATATTCTCCACATTTCTCTTTAAAAATAGTCCCCTATGTATTTTCAAATCTTTGGTTAGGATCAGACACACTCAAGTGGTAAAGAGTTTTATATTAAAATCACTCGCAGCCTCTAGAGGGACCATCAAGTCAATATTTAGGGATTAATTTGCTGAACCGAAGAGCTGCAATAGAACAGAGATGTGAGTCCCAATAGGCGTTGAGTCCACATAGTCCAATGGCCAGAATAATCATGGCTGAGTTCCTGAGGCACCTGACTTGGTTTGGCAGAGTTAAAAAGTGGTCACCTCTACACTGTTATAAGTAAGTAGATGTCTACAGAGGGACTGAAATCCACAGCAGAAGCGGTGGCCGTGCTGAGGAACCGGGCAGCACCAGGGACCTGGAATTTGTCCAGTCTTGCTCATCATCCCAGAAGTCCAGAGGCTCCTCTGGCCTAGTGCCCATGGGCAAACATACCCTGTGGGCTTTCTCCATCATCAAAAGGGAGGGAAAGCATCACTTTTGTATGGTACATGTTCAGTTTAAAGAAACACACAGGAGCACCTTGCTGCTTCAATGCAATCAGCACCACGCAGCTATACATGAGGAAACAGCTCTATGACAGCCTGGGTCACCCTGATACCTATATGAGAGCTAGAAAGCCCTTATGCAGCATTCTGAGTAGTAAAGTCCTCCTATACATTTCCAAGAAAGTTTTATTATCCTGTGTGCTAATTCAATTAGCAAGCAGAAAAAAAAAACCAAACAGACTCAGCTTATTGATAGCTAACACCTCCCCAAACACCACACTTGCACCTTGCCCTCCTGTACCACTGACCTGGGAATACATAGAGTCTCATGCAATACACTGGACACTAGCAAGGGCTTTTCATTAAAGAAGATTTCTCTTCCATTTGGAATGACATTTTTACGGTCACAACTGCGCTTTCTTATTTTTCACACATTTTTATAAAATGTGGTATACATATTATAAAGATTTGGGAAGTAATGGGGGTATTTGAGATATCCCCTGAGCTGGACTTTTGTGTGAAAGCAGAAATCTAGATATTTACCTGTTTTATATACCTGGTAATTCCTGAAGAGCTCAAGATGGGAGGCTGGATTTAAGAGAGTCCCTATTGCAAATCTGTAAAGTTATGCACAAATTATCCTTTCACAGAAGCACATCCTCTTTTCTGCATATTCACTTTTGCATGAAGACAGTAGCACTATTTAATGAGTATCAGATTTTTCTAGTGGTTCAGCCAGAACCTAATCTTCTATCAGCCGGAAGCCTTATTTTTTTCCTCTCCCTATTTACCCTATCACAGTTATCCAGCAGTTTTCCTGCCTGCCCACGAGCTGCCGTAACTGGCTCTTATCCCCAGGCAGCCCAGCCAGTGGCGAGTCTGGTGTGGCACAACCTGAGCCACAGCCTGGGCATCCTGAGCTCCACCCGAGTGGAGAAATTCTAAATTGGACTTTAAAAACTGCTTTGTGACACCCATTAAGGGCTCGTACCTGTTTAAGATCCTTGGAAGAACAAGCACTCCTTGTTAACTATGAACAACAAAATAATAATTATAATAATATGATGCTAAATAAGCCCATCTGCTCCCCTGCAGGCTGTAAATATGCTCCTCTACCACTTTGTGTCACAAAAGGCTGGCAAAAAAACACATCCTTTTAATTGTTTTATCACATGGTGCAACTGCAGGGCTCGCTCAGTTCCCACTGCTTTTTGTGGCTGTGCAGCTGCAGGTTACACAGTTGCAGTCATTGTGACCTGGGCCTGCTGGGCACACACTGGGCACACACTGGGCTGCTGCCTGCTGTAACTGATGGTCCTGAGCAAAGACAGCAAGTGACTGAGGAGCTGACGCTGCTCTGCTTCCAGGCAGTTTCTCACGGCTTTTCTCATGGGCTTTTCCCTGCCATACTGCCTCCTGCCCAGTGGTGGATGTTGATTTATCCGTTACAGACTTGCAAGGCCAAACAGAATTCCTACTTGGAAGTTCAGGATGCCGACCGGGTGGGCAGTGCTTTTATCCCCAGCCTGTCCCCCTGCCCAGCTCCCTTCCTTCATGGGGAAGCCTCCTAGCTCAGGGGCTGCCGAGGGGAGCTGCACACCTTGCATCCAGGCAGGAGAGACCTTCACGGCAGGAGAGCAGAGCTACCCAGGGCTGCAGGGCCTTCCTCAGAGTTTGGTGCTTAACAGAGAAGTTGACACGAGCGCATAAAGCCTCAGGTCATCTGCTGCTTTCCTTATTCCTGAGCACAGGTTTGAGGAGTACCCCGGACTCAGCGAGAGCAGCGCACAGGGAGTATTGCTCTTGGCGTAGAACTGAGTCCTGACAAGTCCTAACAACTAAGTCGTAACAACTGCATCTTTTCTCCTAGGTCTGTCATATATAACTTCTCATGCTTAGATTGCAACAGGTGAAAAAGTTCAGAAAAAATAATAAAAAAATTAAATCTGGCACCCAAGCCTCGTCATGCAGGAAACAATCCCTACGTTCAGATTCCAGCTCTCTCTCCTCCAGACTTTTTCCCCAGGCACATCAGCAAACAAAATGAGCTGTCCATCAAGCCACAGCTCTGAGTCAGCCCCGACCCGCCTCGTTACACCCCAGCAAGGTCCCTGCTTCACCTCCCTGAGGCCGGCCAGCCATGAGCACAGGCTGCTACAGCCGCTGCTCGCCCCTTGCCACTTCTCCCAACCATCCTGTCTTGTTTGGCTCAGTACCCAGGCACCACCTTCAGCATATACCCCTTTGCCCTTTTCTAAATATATGTCTTTTCCAAAACTATAACTCTACTATCCATTCGCGGATAAGAATCCCAGCATCTCGGTTACTGCAGCGTTTTGGTTAAGCACATACCTGCTGGTATCTGCATCTTGTGGATCTCTTCCACACCAGAGAAAGTGGGAGTTTTCCTCAGAAACAGGAGTCATTCTGCTCTGTATTCAGGCATGCCTGAAGCCCTGCTGCTTTTTGCTCTACTTAAAAAAAAAATAATAATTAAAAAAAGTTGGGGCTATTCAGGGACAAAGCACAACCTTACACACAACAGAGCTTAATTATCACATCCACTATAGGATTATCCACTGGCACCACAAGAGTTTATTGTGCATCACGCCTTGCCAGGAATTAGTTTATGAGCTTGGGCAGGAGACAGGAACAGATAAGTCCCTGCAATAAAACCGCGGAGAAGACACCGCCAGATGCTATCTTTAGAACAGGGCTGATATGTCTGCACAAAATCTTGTTCCTCCTTCTGTCACCAAGCTCACCTGACTCAGGCATGGAAACACTCTCCTTCCCAACAAGCTTTTCTTCTTTTCCAGATTTTCCCAATCACTTCCTTCTGCTATTAAAACACCAACTCAGGTGTTCAATACTTTAAATCTCTGTGATTTTGTAACTTGCTAACATTTCTCATCCTTTAAATTTGAAGGGTTGTTTAAAACTTTTGGTAAATTCCTCAATCTGTTTTGAGCAGTATTATTTTGTAACCTAAAAAATGTTAGGCAAAAAATTCAAATGTCAATTTATTATATTTCATTACCACTTCATTTGCTTGTTTGTATGTGTGTAAATACACATGGATGTTTAAAAAAGATTGGCAGTGGCTTATGATGTCTTACCGAGCACCAATTACCCCCAGGTTTCCAGGCTCGGTGGGACTGGGCTGTGTGGTCACCACGTCTCGGACTCGCGGCCTGGCAAGGACACGGCTGTCCTTAGGGGAGATTCTTTGTCAATCTTGTCTTTTAACCTTGTGTCACCATTTATTTTAATTCCACCTGGGGACATTCAAGGATGTTAGCCTCGAATCCAAGCTAGATTTGGCTTTGCGGCAGTACCAGGGAACTGGCTGCGCAAGTTGAGATCACCCGCGCGATGCAGGACAAGCCCAAGGGAGGGTGTCCAGCTGGCATGTTCAGCTGCATCTCCCAATTCCTTAATTCCTTGCTACTCTGAGGCCTGCCCGCGGGCATACTGGGAATTATGGTTTGCCTTTGCAGATGCTGCGGCCGGGTCACCCTCCCAGCTCTTTTTGGGTGCGCATTTCTCCCAGGCTGGCTTTTATGATGCTATCTATAGTGTCCTCACAGTCAGATTTTTCGCTAGCTGAACCTCTCATTAATTACTTTTACTGAGAAGTTTATCCTGTGGTGTACTCTGAAGCATGTTATTAACTGACAGCGCCACTGGCTAAATAAATGTAGCTTCACCCCTTCCTCCAGCTCCTTCCCTGTGAGGTGCTACTACATGATAAGCTGGTTTCTCCAAGATCTGTGTGTGCTATAAAATATTTCTGTCACCTGTTGCACATGTCTGAACCATCTTAGCAGCTTTAAAAGTTACCTCTTAATAAGAGGGCTTATACCACCTGACTCATATCCAGAAGAGGTAGATGAATAAGGTTCAGGAAAATACTAGTTGTACCAAAGGACAGGTATGTTGATGCTGCTCTCCGACAACATCCGTACCCATCACAGGACAAATAGCTGACAGCTCAATTTATAATCTCTTCCATAGGTGCATCCTCCAGAAGCATAGTAAGACATTTTACCCGTTAAAGAGTTTTTCAATGAGAATGCAAACCGCTGTAGGTACCCAGGGCGACTGCTCAGCCTCAGGTGAATCCCTCAACACCGAGTTTTGCTGAGCAGATTGTGTCAATAAAAAGAATGTTTTGGGCTCGACTGTTGAGACTGGGACTGCACTGCTGGCGGTCTCCTGTCGGGAAGAGTGGGCTGGACGCAGTTCCTCACGCCTGTGACCACGAGGTATCTGCAGAAGGACTGCCAGCTTCACCCGCCCTCTGTAGTGCCTCTGTGCTCACCGGGTATTTGTTTCACCGCAGAGGAATTTAAATAGATTCCCTCCCTGCATGTCATGCTGGTGTTGAAATCTCTGGTGAGGAATCCAAAGTGGTCCCTGCCTGCTCGGAAATATGTGCAGTCGTCTAACCACGAGGTCAGACCTTAGGTCAAACCCTTGTGGGAATGAAGGGAAAGAGCCATCCCAAGCAGACAGGGCTGATGGCAATGACGGGAGCCCACCTGGACTACCATAAACAACCTGGGTTTTGTTGCTGCTTCTTTCCTCTTTCTCCTCTCTGTGAGGACGGCGTCAGCTCCGAAGACAGTGAAACACGGCAGCATGGCAGGAGGCTAAGCAGACTTCCACAGGATGCTCAGACTGCTTGAGTTTCATCCGGCTGCTAGCACAAGAGCCCACAAGCTGGGCCCAGGGTAGGGTGCAGGCTGCCTTGCCAAGTCGTGAAGGCTGGAGAGGGCTGAGACCTCCCAGTATCGTCAAAAGCGTTTCTGAGTGGGACAGTGTGTGGTGAGGGGCACCCGTGAGAGCCACGCTCCGCGGCAGAGACGCAGCACCTGCACCTGGGGCTAGTGGCACTGGGGAGATTTCATTTCTGTCTGTGGCCTCTTGTGGAGGGCATTCAGTTGCCACTGTTTTCACAAGAAATGCTCCTTGCACCACAACCTTCCTCTATCAAGACCCAGAGGATGGTAGGAGCTGGTAGGAGGTGTTGTGGGCTTCATGCTGCCCTGGCAAGTGCTTCAGATCATGGTCAACCTCCTGCTTGGGATAAAAGCCCTCTCTGAGGAAGAAAAGGAAAGAAATCACTCACAATACTGATTGATAGGTACATTTAAAAACATATTTTCAGGCAATATAACAGCTGGAAGTAACAAGCTTGGTACCATATTTTTGCATTATATATCAACACCAAGGCTACTGGTAGTCATTTAAGACCAGTGCCTGAGGCCATAGCATTAGTCATTTAAAACAGGGCCTGATGCTAGCCTAGCTTACACGTGCACAGATTTTCCTAATGTCAATTATGGCTGCACATTGTCTAACCAAGGGCAGCATTTGATGCATAAATTGTTTGCATGTCCTGTAATTTATGCTTTTTGTATTGTGTAAAAAAGCCAGCCAACTATGTTGTTAGTTGCAAAATATCTTCTCCTGTAATTACCTTGATTGTTTATGCCACAGTAATGTTTACTTACACACTGAGCAGCGTAAAAAGATTGATACGCCCCAAAAGTGTAAACGGCAATTAGGAAATTTCATCAGGTGCTGAGTAAGACGGAATGTTTGTGACTTTTTAATATTAACCTTTGTTCTATTTCTCCCTCTTGTTGAAATACTTAGACAGCTTTTGTTATGGGAAATCTGTTTAGGGACAGCTCAAGAAAATCAGGGTAATTACTGTGCAATATATACAGTAAACACTCATCTCTCTCAAATGAATGATACATTTCCTTTGTCATAAAATATATTAAAAGGAATAAGAAGGAAAGAGCATGTTCACTACAAAAATATTATGAGTTGACACATACAGTGCCAAGCCTTCAGCACATGGCATACCAGGAATAGCCATTAGCTAGAAAAAATCTATCTGAACATGGACAAAGCCCTTGCACAGAAGCACAGCCTATGGAAACTGCACAGCTGGCACCCTTTGCTACTTGTATAGAGTGTATTTCTTTCGTGGAGCTTTTGAAGTAGTGAATTTTTGCTCAGTACTGTTCATTATTTATCTTTAATTGATAGAGTCAAATTCGTTGCCGTTGTGCATTGGTTAACAGTATGGTTAGCAGTATCACGTCATCCTGCACCCACAGATTATTTCATGCTACATTTGCAGGATGTTGCCTAAAATGGTTGACCAGAAATTGTTCCAGTCGTTTTCTTGACAACATTTGCCTTAAGATCTCTGGTCTACTCTACCAAAGGAACCCGCAAAGCTAGATCCCCAGAACAGTGTATATTAATCAGCTTGTACCCCAATGACTGTAGTTGCAGCAATAAATAATGAAGTAGTTAACTAGTATTTCTGACTGATAAGAATTCTTGATAATAGCAGGCTTAATATAACTTAAATGCAGAATATTCAAGGGATTTGGAACCAAGGGAATAAGCAAACAAAAGAAATAAAAGACAAAGACAAAAGAAAACAAACTCCACCAGGAGCTGTGAACAGCACAGTTAATCCACAGTTTAGATCAGGAAAGAAAAAAAAAAAAAGAGCAACTAGGCAACCAGCACAGTTCTTTGCATCTGTTACTAAACTCACACATAGGCACTGCTGAGCTTTGCCCTCCATAGCCCGTCAAAGAGTTTGGAAATCGTGAGACGCATGGCCTGATCTGTACCTGTTTTCCTGGATGGGCTTTGATTCATAAGGGACAGTGAGTCACGGAGGGTGATGGCATTCAGAATGCACATCTTTTCACATGGGTGTAGGGAGCTATAAGTTTTAAACCACAGGCCTGAGGTGCTTTCTGCTTACATTTTTGGGAAGAAAGTGGTTTATACTATATTACATAAATATTTGTGTTATAAGAAATATTTCTGTTATCTTCATCTCACTAAAATAAGGTGTAGTTTGGAATGACAGTTGCATCAGGGGTTAGATTACCTTTCGTTTTAGGGGTAGATAGTCCAACAACAGCTTATAATAGTCTTAAAGGCTTTTAAGGTCCACTTTTCTACTTTTTATTTCTCTCAGTCTTTTATTTGAGCCACATAGGTGACAGTCAATCAAACAAGAGCAAAACGGCTATTTTTGCCCCTGTCTTGCACATGGGCCTGACGTGACTTGCATCATGAGGTCTGAGAGGCACTTTGGAAACTTTCTGGACTTGGCTTGCCATCCTTCCCCCAGCAAGCAGGCTCTGAGCCCAGCATGGTGACACATATCCTCGCTGCAGGAGCACGCGGGCAACCTTTGCTTCCCTTCCCTGAGGCCAGGCTGCAGCGCCTGGCCGCAAAAACCTGCTCCCCCAGACAGCTGCAGCCCTCACAGCCTTTTTTTTCTAAAAAAAAAAAAAAAATCCTTCTCCCAAAAATCTGTGGAACACACAGGTTTCAGACGGTTTTCTTCAGTGGTTAATGCTGTCCTTATTCTCTTTACACTGTATCATCTCAGAGTAGAAGTTGCCTGAACACGTATTTTTATATGGACTTCCTTCTTACATAAATAAATGGATATTATGAAAAATGTTAATATTTTAAAACTTCTCTTTATTTTTACATTCAATGCACCAGGATGGACAAGATGAGTATTCATGACAAAGTATAAAGCCATATGCTGCCTTCAGAACAGTTAAAAGAAACTGTTTAAGAGTTTAAAGAGTTTAAAAAAGCATTTTTAGAAACCTTGTATTTCCAAAATTCTAAATCTTATTAGAAAAGTAGAGTTCAATGTCCTTGTGCATTAAGCCATATTAAGAAAGTATGCAGGTGGTTTTTTTAATCTTTAAGAAAACTGATCCTGCTTTACTAACAAATTTTTGTGTAATGCATCCTTGGAGCCAATACCCTCTATAATATGTAGTATACACAGTTACAAACAGTTTTAAAAGTTATGTTACAAAATATACAGTACTTCCTTTTTACATTTTTATAGATAAACATTGCATAGTTTTCAGATATGTAATATATAACACAATCACATGAGCCTTTTTTGGTATAACTTATGAAAAAAAAATCTGTACACTCAAATAATTATAAATAAAGAGCAAGTATGTTTAAAAGTATGGGGGGAAATACACCAGGACCTGTTGTGCTGTGAAGTGTCTGTGCTGGAACCTGCCTAAAACAGTAGAAAAATATGGCCTGAAATTCATAGGCAGACAGAGAGGCAAGAATGGGGAAATGTTACAACCAGAAATCACAAAGTACTCATGTTTGAATATAATTATTGCCCTGATTCTGGTTAAGATCTGCTTTTCTCTGATGTTTTGCTGGAAATTATTATTAAGTAAAAAATGATGGCTTTACTTCAAGTTTCAATGTATAAGTTGTTTAAGCAATGATTTAAACTATATGAAAATGTTCCCTTTTCTTTGAAAGAATTCTAGACATTTTTTCCATGTCTGAAGAAGCAGGGCATAGGAAATGCAAGCTGGCATTTAAAGAAACAGATTGTAAAAGCATCCAGAATTCTGAGAATAAAACTAGGAACAACTATTGAAGATAATTAAAATCTACTTTAAAAAAAAACAGATACTGACAAAATTCTGTTTGAATGACATGAAGAAAAATAAATTAATTTTAAAAAGAACAGTTTGGCATAACTCTGTTCTCTGCTACTAAACCGAAGGAGAGCAGAACTACACCAAAGCTTGTGGAAATTCCATCTGATTACAAAGCAAGTTAGAATCTCAGTATGGATACCATTTACAAACAGATTTAACAAATTAGCTTGCCAGCTGAAAGCTCAGTTAAAAAAAAAAAAAAAAAAAAAAAAAAAAAGGACGGATTTTCACTTCTAAAATGTACATATTTACCTGACAGCTCAATTCTGCCTACTGAATTCTAGAGCTTTGCAGAAAACAAACCACTATTCAGAAGGAACTATATCTCAGCAGCATTGAGTGGCTCTACCAAACTAAGGGTCTTGTCAGCATTTCTGTATTGAATTTCATCAACTCAGTCACGTAAACTGTCTCCATATGAAACTTGGCTTACATCCAACCACCAGATTATTTTCCTGAAGTGATCAGACCTGGATACTATCCCGTGCTTACTCACGTCTAAGCTATTGAAGGCCAGCAGAAGTATTAATACTTCTTCAAAATACTCTTTTTCTTAGGCTGAAATGTGCTTAAATGACACATTTTGTCTTTCTGTGATTCCAAGAAGTCTCACAAGCACTTACTAAAACATCGGTAACAGTAAGGTTTGAGCGCAGGTGGCTTCCCAGCAAGTCGTATACGATTATACTGTGGATTTTCATTTGGGATCTGATTGCTACATAAAATTTCTACTAAAATTCACATTATCCCCAAGGCGGGTGGGTGGTTCAGAGCATACAGTGAAGGTGCAGAGTGAACACTCCTTTCTCTCGCACATAGGCCCCATGCTTACTGCTCTCTTGCAGCTCCAAAGCCAGACTCCAGCACTACCCTCAAGGCCGTTTTGTGGCCCAGTGAAAGGGAGCCACGGTCACGCGCACAGCCCTCTGCTTCAGCCCTGCTTTGGGTGGCTTTCTCCTCCGCACTGCAGCCGCTGGTCCCCGTTCCTGCACGGTTCCTCTGCCCGTACCAGGAGTTATACAGGGAACAGATCGGGCAGGACCATGTGGAGAGGAACGGCCACTGAGCCACGTCCCAAGTCACGAAGCCCTTCAGCGGCCACCTGGTCCCTGCAAACCACATGATCCCTTTGCCTGCTGAAGGTTACACATCAAGTACATTTAGGTCTTCATTTTGAGACAAAAGACGACTGCTCCCATACCCAGTTCTACAGGGATCAGGAAGGGCTCAAAATGGCTCATGGGACCTTTATGCCCAGCATGACTTGCCGAGCTTTGGAAGGAGCTTTTTATTTTCCCTCCACACACAGACAACAGATTCTGTCCAAACTGGGACTATTATTTTCCTTTTTGATCACTGCAAAAGGCAAATAAGAATATTAGAATTCTTTTAAGTTTCTTTGTTTTCTTTTCCAGAGTCTTACACGGAACATAAAGTGACTTTCGTGGAATAATCTAGCAGGTCAGGGAGGCTGTTTGATAAGCACATTGTTTGGTTGGTTTTTAGGTTTTTTTTCTTACTGAAGTTTGAATCATTCACCCCTTCTTTCATCCTTTCAGTTCATGGGACTACTCAGGGTTTCTTTAGCTTGCTACCAATAGCGTTGGATGAATGGACCACATAGTAGATTCTCTATAAGCAAATCTGTCCCTAGCTTTTCACCCAATCATAGATTTTCTGGGGACTGTCAAGCTTGACTCCATTCCTTGACAAGTTATGTACGGCTAGCTGCTGTCCTAACAAAATGTTCACTCTGTCCTCAGTGCATTGTCCCAGCTGGTCCTCAAGAGCCTTACTGTCCTATGCTGCATCTCGGCTATTGGGGGTTGTCCACTACTATAAGGCTGTGTTATTTGTGGCCGTTTTTTCAACACAAGCCACGGGTGCTGCTCTTCTTACACCTCTGTCTTCATCAGCCATTGCAATGGTGTTTTCATAAACCTCCATAGTTTTTATCTGCTTGTCTTTGGCACCCTCCTGTTCTGCGTTGACTTTGCAGCATTTGCAGAAGGCGCAACAGTGTTTCCCACAAAAGGCGAGCGAAGACATAATCATATTGTCCCAGGGCTCCAAGGAGTGCATCCAGATGGGTAGGAAATCCCAGTTTTGGAGCTTCTCAGGCAGTGAGTGTGGCTTCCTTGACTGCATAACGTTAATCACAACCACAGCAATACAAAGAGCAAGCAGGGGAAGGCAAACACCCAAAAGGACTGGCCAGCCTGCCAGGGATAGACCAAATACAAACAAAGGCAAGAGAAAGAAGCAGATGAGAAGATAAAATATAGCAAACCATCTGTACTTGGCTGTTATGTTGCCCAAGCTCTTGCTCATGCGGATTGGCAGCCGGGTAAAAGGTAGCGGGTAAAACAGAATAATCCCAGAGACGTTGAAGAAAAAGTGGCACAGGGCAATCTGGAAACAAAAACATCAGAGAAGCTCAGTAGTTAAAATGCCTTTAAAAACTCCCACCCATAAATTAGCTAACATCTGATTAATACTTCAAAATTATTTATAAAATGTAAATGCCAAGAGTCTCCTTCAAACTTTCAGAAGCTTGGGGATAAATAAGAATATGTGCACTAAAAGTTCCCTGCTCCAATTACATTATTTTCCTTCTCTAATTATTATCAAACTAAAGCAAGCATGAAAGCATACAGTTTTCATTTTTATAGTACATTACATAAACAGCTACTTATCACAAAATCTGAACCTGATCAAGATAATATGTTCTCATGATTACATCTATTTTATCTTGCCTGAGGACAATAAAATCATTACTATAATTTTCTTTCTGGTTTTCCATGTAGGTCAATAGCTTTCATTGTGGCTAATAAAAAAAAATTCAAAAGAACACTAAATTATCTTCACTCTTTGATGTAGAGGGTTCTTGTCCTCAAATATTACCTTCTACCTGGAATATTCTTTAAAGGAGGCAAATGGTGCCCAAGGAAAGCTGCCTACTTCCCTGAGACAAGGAATCCAGAGAAATCTACTCAGAATTACAGTGAGAAAATAGGTGTCCCCATTCCCGTTGCTACATCTTGCCATCTTCACCTAAATGACCAAAGACCCTATACAAGGTACAAACAGAGACAGGGCACTGAGAAGAGATCTTACAGAAATTACCAACCCAAGTAGGGGATCTGCTAAGCGAGCTGTCAGAAATGTGGGCACTAAATCTGGGGTTGCAAAGATCCCATGCCGAGAGGTCTGAATGAATTCGTTAAAATGAATCCAAATTTATCAAAATTAAAAATTTCACTATATATCAATAATCAATGAACTGTCATTAACAGGGCATACAAAATCAAACACAATATCCATGTTCCAGTAAGGGATATTTGCAAAAGCGCTAATTTTATCAGTTTTTTATTCAGAAAAGTCATAATTTCTAAATGAAGCCAAGGAAGTATTGGTTTATACTGACCTGTAATGAATATTTTAATGTACTTCCTGGACTTGCTAAAGCTGCAAGGATAGCTGTAGTGGTTGTACCAATGTTAGCTCCTAAGGTAAGAGGATAAGAGCGCTCAATGCTTATAACACCAATACCTAGGAGAAAAAAAAAAAAAACAAAAAACAGGTTTGAGTGGTTCTGGAACAAGAAGAAGATAAAACGCAAGGATAAAGAATACAATGTTGACAGACAGCTTACCAACAAGAGGTGTAATAGCAGATGTGAAAACAGAACTACTTTGGACAATGAAGGTCATACCAGCCCCTGCAAGCATAGCCAGGTACCCAGCCAACCAAGTAAATGGAAATGGAAAATCTAAAAAAAAAAAGAGGAGTTCATCATATTTAGGAGGTATTTAGAACACATAACATAGCAATTAAAATACTATTAGACATTTGAAGTATAAATATATTGTTTGTATATTTTCTTATATGCCAAGATTTGGGGTCACAGTTGGTCCTACTGCTCTAAATATACCCTGTTCTTTGTAGTCTCTCCCCAGACTTCCACCTCTGGACACACTTTGACATGAATACTAGACTTCGTAGACCTTTGTACTCACCCAGGGTAGCAATTATGTTCTAATGCAATCAAAAATCCCAGAAATGCTTCCATGGAGGTCAACACAATGGCTTTAAATGTCTAAAATGCCTTGTTTTTTGCAACCAGGCATCTGCTGGATAAATCAAATATTCAGAAAATACTGAAGACCCATCCTGCAAAAATCAGGTTATTTGTCTTAATTCTTTCTACTCCTCTTTCAGTTAGGAAAAGAGAAGACCTAATGGGGACCACTTTACTGCCCTCCGTTTCTGTGAGCCCTCTCTTTTACCTCAGATATGTGTGAGAGTTGCTTTTTCTTGCTGCAGGTTCTAGCCTCTCCCTTCATTCAAGAGAGAATGAAGAAGTGGTAACTGAATGAAAAAAAAGTGTTTATACAGGAGATACTGCTGCTCAGTCAAAAAGGGCTCTTCTGGCTGCCTTTTCTTGCTCACGGGAGCATTAAAGAGTCCAACACAGCAAGTAAATGAGAATCACTAAAAAACTTTTTTTCCTCCAGCTTACTCTGGAAAAAGCCTGTAGGCCTTGTGCCAGATCAGGCAATCACAATCTCAGCGCTATCTTTGGAGGACAGGAACTTTACATTTCTAACAGCTAATGATTATACATAAAGAAACAGCCTGGACTTTGGTCTCTACTGCTATTAATCTGCTCCCATCCAGGAGCAAGCTGTTAACTAATAGATTTTAAAAAGAAATAACTCCCTAAGAAGAAATGTTTGGAGGGGAGGGATGTATTTTGGTCTAATACAACTTTCCTCAAACTATGCTATATCATCTGCCACCACACACAATGCCAATAAGTGTGCTCGGAGTCCTTGCCATTCCGGAACACGAGCTTCACATAGTTACCAGTGTTGATCGTCTTCTTAATAACACTTGCCACCTGCCCCTTCAGCACAGAGTTTAGGAGCTTAACGATCATCACCAAACAGGAGCACAGAACGAGCAGGGACAAGGCCAGAAGGATGAGACCAATGGCAAGATCAGGCAGGTTTGCTTCTGCAAAGAGATGCCGACCTAAAAAAGAAAAGGGAAATGGGTCAGCCTGGTCACCACTCTGCTTGCTACGGCACCTGTGGGGAGAAAGATATTCAAGAAAGATATTCAAGTCAATAGGACTTGAAGGCACCTGAACTGCAGGAGCGACCTGATACTGAAGACCTCATTTACACCAAGGGAGCATGGAAAGAGATCCATGAGCAGCTGTATACAGTGATGGTCCCAGTAACTCCCGTTGTTTAACTATAGTGGAGAACGGGCTACTTTGACCGCACCTCCAGCTGTCTCACACATAATACAATCACCCATTACCTGCAAAATAGTCTGCTAAAGACATTAAAAAGTTGCATAACTCAGTAAAGACACCAAAATAAACATAGTTCTACTACTTACATTTAGTAATATATTCTGTTTCGGATATGTTTTTGAGGGTCCATGTCAGATTTCCTTCGGGCCAGCAGAATTCAGGAAATGTGCAGTTTTCTGAAGGTGGAATTGTGACATTCTGCAGAGTCTAAAGATGACCAGACAAAGCACATGGTTCAGTTACCTGCATCCCTTCACTAAAAGCTCAGGCAAAGTGCTCCTATTTCTTTCCTGCCACCAAGCTTTCATAACTGAAGACAGATTCTTAAGCAGGAGTATGACTAGATGGCACCACTTTAAAGACAAGGTGACATTTTTGTTGCAACCCCTGCAACAGCGGTTACCAGTCAGATATACTGGGAAGCACACTGCTAAACAGGAGACGTCTTTAAGATTCACTTTGTTGATTCTCTTTTCCAGAAATGCTGTAAAATCTGAGTGCTGCCTCTAGGCAGGCACATGCACTGTCCTCCTCTAGCTGGTGCAGAATGACCCAAACTGGGTGAAGGCAGGAGAAGAAGCAGCGTCCCTCACATCTTCAGCAAGGAGCCTGGTCAGTGGTCCACCCAAACACATCAGCCTTTGCAAATACCACACAATATTGCTTCTTGCTGAAGCAGGAGGGCACAGATTTCTCTCTGTCCCAAGCCTGTTCAGTCAGCCACCAAGTTCCTTTCAAAACTGTAGGCGTTTGATGAGTTCTTGTAATTTCATTCTGTGCACATGCAGCAGATACATAGCCACAATACCAACAAATGCAGAAAAACATGTACTGCATCTACACTTCTTGTGCCGCTTACCTCCTAGGAGCAGGCAGACCACAGGAGGGAGAAGGGCTTGGGCCTCGCTGCGAGCGCCCCGGCAGCACCGAGGGCACCCGCTGCGTTGCCCAAGGTGAAACGCTCGTCTCCTCGGCTGGGTCACCTGGGCAGAGCTCCATGACAGTGCAGCTCTGCTCCCAGTGCTACCTCCCAAGATCATGTTTCAGTGACCAGTTAGGTCATCATTCAGGAGGAGTTGGGCTCCTCTAAAAAACCATGTGTTTAATTTTAAGTTCTCAGCTGCATGCCCTGAAGTATCTTTTGCTTTGAGACTTTAGGAATTACAATTATATGCATAATAATAAATGGAACAGCCATCTTGGAGATCCAGGGGCTATTTAATGCTCTGGTTGTTAGGCAGCGGAAGAACACAAACCAAGCACTTAGCTCAATAGTCTTCCAAAATATGTATTAATGTCTATCTGAGTAAGAGCTGCCTTCAAGCTGTAGTGTCTCCTGGGTGAAGAACAACAGGATTTAGCCCCAACAGAGGCTTTCTAGAGGCCAGCTTTCCAAGAAAACTGAAATAACCAAGTGCCAACAGACCACTGTAACATGAATGAGTTTAAATTGGTTATATCAGGTAGATAGGTGGTGGGTGAAAAAAGATTTTGTTGTGACCATATTGCAGATTTTTTTCTACTTTCTGGGAGTCAGTAGGAGTATCAGAATTTCAAGGAACTTGGACTTGAAAGGAGTGAAAATCTTCTTTCCAAACTGCCATTTCTGATGAGCAAGGGGCTGCATGGTACTAAAAGCAACCCAGTCATGCTCACCATTGGCATGGCATGCTTGGTTTAAGTGAAGGAAAAATTACTTTAAATTGTTTTCCTTCCTTTTTTTTTTTTTTTTCTGAAAAAAGAAAAAAAATGCTTATTTAAAAATCTAATTTCACAATCCTGTAATAAGGCATATAAACTACAGATCAGTAATATGTTTCCTGAGGATCTTAACATGTAATTTAACATAATACTCACTGTATTGGTTTCAGTTACACACCAAATCTTTACCAGGCTTTTGTTTTTTGCAGATTCATCATTGGTAGCAATTGCATTAATTACTGATTTGTCAAGCTAAAAGGAGAGGGGAAAAAAAGAAACATTATTCTAACTTTCATCACCTATTTCTGTTCACCTCTGCTCCAATAACTCCCTTTGGAAGCAAGCTGCTTGCTCAGCCATGCAAGGTCTACATGACCACCTCTATTGATGAGCCTGCTGCCCAACAGGTAGGGGATTTACCCACTCTGCATACGTAACCATGCCTCAGTCTCCTCTAATCACCTCCCGCTTTGTCTTACTCATCCTACACTGACACATCTGCCTAGCTATAAGTGCTTACTGTCGTTTTAGGACCTGTGAGCTCCTCTGATGTCTAGCTGCCCCTCCAGACTGGTGAGAGTTTCCAAAAGTTTGTGTGTCATCTCCTCAGGGCCCGTGAATCATAGAATCATAGAATGCCTAAGGTTGGAAGGGACCTCTAGAGGTCATCTAGTCCAACCCCCCTGCACACGC
>JAWLRI010000923.1:4042007-4069086 GCA_034781795.1 Crypturellus tataupa | reverse complement strand
GTTTAAGTTTGTGGCCATTTCCTCTTGTTCTGCCACTGGCCACTACTGAAAAGAGGCCGGCCCCATCCTCCTCACTGACTCCCTTGAGGTACTTGTACACACTAATTAGATCCCCTCTCAGCCTTCTCTTCTCCAGGCCGAACAGGCCCAGCTCCCTCAGCCTTTCCTCATAGGGCAGATGTTCCAGGCCCTTGATCATCCTCGTGGAAGATGATCTTGATGTGCTAAGGTGTCTCAAATATCTGCCAATATTGAGACAACAGGTTGCCATCCCATGTGTCTGCCTTCAAGCTTAATTCCCAGTCCTCCTAATTAAGCTTATCATCATTAAGGTGAAATTTGGAGGAAATAGAAGCAGGATCCAAAAGAAATAATCTATTTGCCAATGAACATGAACCCAAAGGACACAGAGAAGTTTGACTAATTGTGATAACTGAATAAGCAGCTTCAGCTGGAGCGAGAAAGAGCGTACCTCAATGATGAGCTTTGTAAAAGGGTCTGTAATAACTTTTAGTAGCTCAGGGGCATCGTCGCCACTTTCAAGATGAAAGGACTCCACTATAACATTGGTGAGATGGAAAAGATAACCAGAAACAACTTCAATGGGCAGCAGTGCAAACACGGCAAGCCAGTTGAAGAAATCATGGATCGTAGCTCCAGCAAAAGCCCTGCAAGAGGAAATTAAAAAACAGAGCTGCTTTTAATTAAGAAACATATGCACAACATCAGCTAGGTATGAAATCACAGGGGTGAGAAAGAAGCCCATTTCAAGATGGGCATTATTTCATTTTAGGGTCACAGACGATGGCAGTGGCTTTGTTAAAGAGCACAAATTTTTCTGCCTGAGGTGCACAAGTGAAAAGAACCAACCAAGTGACTGAAATAAGATAAACTAGAAAAGACAAAAAGTAATCCGTAACAGAAGACTGCCAAGACTATTGACTGAAGAAAGAAGTCATTGTGGAGCTGTTTTTTGCCTCTTGCCTCTTTCCTGTTGTGTGTTTAATGCCTAAGGAGGGGCTGCCCCAGGAGCATTTCTCCCTGGCTCTCACAGCAAGATGCTCTTTGTAGCCCTTGTGCGTGTTCCTGCACATCCCTCTCAGCTTCCTCTCCACAGCCACCTCCTTGGGGGCGATCGTTCCCCTCATCTTCGTCGCAATCTGTCTGATCATGTTTTACAATGTAACTCCTGAAACGAAGGGCAGTAAAGGAAGAGGAAACACTCCCTGCAATGCTAATCCTGTAACTTTGGCTCCCCTTGACAAGTTGCTGGAGGGGGAACATTCAGAGCAAGCCAGCTGAATTGACAGTGCTACCATAAAGAAAATATTTTAATCATTGCTAGTCACCATTTTTTTTCTTTCCTTTTTTGGCTTCCCAGATACCAATACGGCTACCTTGGTACTGCAATTTAGGTGAGAAAGAGGACTAAAATTAAAGATTCAGGACAGTAAAACTCAGAAGTATGCTTCTGGCTTGGTTGATTTCAGGTGCCTGTTTGCATCATGAATAACAAGGTACCAAAGTCTCACATCCCTCCCAAGTTTAATGCCTATCTCCAGTAAGCTATAAGCTCTCTCAGTACTAATGTCAAGTGACAATTTAAAAGTTGTCACTAATGTATATTTAATAGAGGAAATGTTATTTCCCTGATATTATCAGATCTTGCTTTCTGTGAACTTCAAAACCTTAAAAATTCAAGGTCTCTCTTAAGGACAGTGGTTAGGTCAAAATTAGTGTAATATTAACTATTTTTGCATAACCCTCCCATAATAAAGAGATAATGAAAGGTAGGTGAAATAGTGTGAACAGTTTGAAAATTTATGTTTTTGTGAGATCATATTAAAAATGGCAGGCTTATGTAAACATGAACCTTTTAAAGAAACCCAGTATGCTTGTCTTCGATTATATGAAGGCATATCTCTATACAGCCTTATACTTTGACTATAATGGCACATACATGAGGAATGATGACAGCTTAGAACTTGCTATCCTTTCAAAGCTGACAGTTTATGAAGCAGAATATTACAGAAATGCCATCATTATTCCTGAAGGCAAAGCCAAAGCAAAGCAAATAGGACCCCCTTTTTTTTTTTTTTTAACTTTCATTGAGATAAGCTGTAAAATGCTAAATGACTTAAATTTGCTTATTAACAAGTCATTAAGGCTGGTTTAGAAATTTGCTTGCAACTTTTCTAACTAGACATTTAAATGGTGGACAACAGAATGGCTGAATGACTGTAGTAGTGATGGGGAATACATAAGAAAATCTGTTAAGGAGAAAGAAAAAGAACTCAGAGCTAGAGTTTAAGTACAGTACCTTCTAAATTCGTTCCTGTCCCCGGCTTGCATGAGTGCCACGATTGTGTTTGTGACTGAAGTGCCGATGTTCGCGCCCATTATGATAGGAATCGCTGAACGAACTGTTAGCACTAGAAGGCAGAAAAGGAAGTTCTGAATGAAACAAATCAGAGCATCAGCAAACTATTTGGTCCAGTAAAAATTAACACTTATTAATGTCATAGGAATTGGGATTTCACTTGATCTCAGTGGGGTTAGGCACTCTGATCCAGGTATGTTTGCTTTAATCAGGTCCCTCGGGAAAGAAGTACTGGCCTGGTGGTCCCTCCTGGAATCTGCAGCACATGGTTATCTCCTTTCATGGCACAGTAAGGGGCCAGATTAAGAGAAAGTCTCTTCCTTCCCAGTCATTATCCTACTTATTGCAGAGTTTTGAAATGATACCACTAAAACAGATGACATTCATTAACTGCTGCACAGGAGGAACATATGCAGATGCTTTCAAAGCTAATGTGTTCAATGCCAAAGGATCCAATACTTTTCATTACAATTATGGACGCCCTTTTCTGCAAGGCATTCATTTATTTATTTTTTCTAGTTTGATAGCAACAGCTGTGAAAATCCTTTCCTGCAGTCCTGGCTCTTATTCCCAAAGTTCCTACAGTTTTAAGAAAGATGGAGGTACACCCTGCACCGAGATTTGTGGGTGACCTAGTAAGATACCGTAACAGGACTTACGTGTGGAGGACACCATGCTGACCACAATGGAAGAAGAAGTGCTAGAGCTCTGGACCATGACGGTCACCAGAACCCCTATCACCAATCCTGCAACTGGATTAGACAACACGGAGTCATCTTGAAAAATGTCCCCTGCTGCTTTACCTATGAAAACATATTTTTAGAGTCAGGGAAGTGCCAAATAAAGTTATTAGATATTAACAAAGCATTTGATTAAAGAATATCCAACCAACAAAATGATATGTGTGCAGCCATGCTCATCAGCTGAAAGCTGGGACAAGATGAGGTAGGCCAAGGATGCTAACTCCGGTCCTAAACTCTCAGCTTCCCCAGAAAATATTTTATATTCTTTCATATTAGCAAGTGAAAAATCTCTACTGAGCTCTGTTTAGAAGTCAACATAACTACCTCCATCAACAGAAAGACAATAAAATCCAAATATACATTCAAATGCTGTAACTGTCTTAATATTTTTGGTTACTTCCAAAAACTACTTTAATAATTCTGACTAATTCAGTTCCTATTTCTGTTTCTGTAGGATATTTGTGATTCTAAATATCTAGAATAACTACACAGAAAGCCATATATTTCTCTGACTGACCCTTCTGAATCCATGAGCAAAATTTCACTCTTGGAAAAGGCAAATATAAAAATTACTTGTCAGTAGTCTTCATTTATAAAGGATTTTTTTAGGTATTTCAGTGTTGAATGATTTGATCATGGATACATTTTCGTATTTCTTCCTGTTGAAATGATTTTCACATGAGATAGATTTATGCATGGGTGTAGTTCTGTGAACTATCACTAAAGCATCAGGAACTTCCTAAGAAAGAAGTGCAGACCAATAATCCCTAACATCAACAGCACTTTGGAATTTATGAAACAAAGGCCCCTTTCTAGAGAGGCCAATCTTCAATCAGAAATACTTCCTTCTGAATCCATCTCTGCATGTATAAATCTGTTAAGCATGTTGGCAAAGACAGATGCTTCTAATCTCATAAGAGATTTACTGTCTTATTTGTAGCTCATTCTTGATATCTTAGAAGCATTTTCATACCTCCTACCAGTTGAAAAGCAGAGCTCAGCACATCCAGGGAACACACGAATAAGTAGAGTAATCCAAGCAAGATAATGAACTTCCCTATCCCATACAATACACGAATGATTTTCCCTTTTCTATCCAGTTCTGAAAAACAAATAAGTTAAACATAAAAAAATGCGTTTGATGTACCCAGCGTTCTCTCTGGAACAGTTTAGTGCTCCAGGAGAGTCTGTGGAGTCAAGGACAGTGTTATGACCCAGGTGCATGATTAAACCCAAAAGAATGCTGTTCTTAAGCAATTTTTAACTAAAAAACCATTACAGTTAAAAGCTTTTGATATAATACAAAGCCTTTATGAAATCTGAGACTGACCCTTGGTTTTACACATCCATCTAACTCAGTAAAGAAGAACTAAAGAGAGCCTGAAAATAAGATCATATCTCTTTTGGATTGTTCTGCACATTTTCTCAGGCTTTAAGTACAATAAGCGGCATGATTTCCAGATTCTTCTTATCTGAGAAAATATAATATTTTACCCGTGACACAGAGAATGAAAAGCCCATGCCTGAAAATTTGTGTTCAGATCTGAAATTCTGTTCTCCAGAATTTCTCACTTCAGAAAAATAACTTAGACAAACAGAGTAGAGTGATGGAAAAGGGAATGTAACTTGTACACTGAGAAATGGCTACCTGACCACTTCACCCCAGTGTCCTGCAGTTCTGGCAGAGCCCATGGGTCCTCTTCTTCTGGTCTTGTCTCATCTATCAAGGCTATTGTGGAAAATGCAGGTTGAATTTCTCCTTTATTTCCAAGTGAAGCTGCATTGCCTGATGAAATACAACACACACAAAGACAGAATTAGTTATCTTCAATCTTCCCCCAAAACCTCAAACATCCCCCTGAAACCCACATTACCTTTATGATTTTCTCCTTCCTTTCCAGGCATGTTCTGATTTTGTTTGGAAGAGTCCCCTATATAGTTATTGGTTTCAGGCTTTTCCACCTCAGGCCAAGGAGCCATGATCTACAATTAGCAAAGCAGTACTCATTAAAATGTGTGTGCAGTCAAAATATTGAACTCACAACAAGGTAGGCAAGAAACATGATTGTCTCTAAGAGAAAAAGAGACGGAAATGGAGTGGAAACAATTTGGCCCTGAACACAGAGTTTTGTTTTTTTTATTATTCCTCTTTATGTTGTTTTCCTTTATTTGTGAAATTGCCATCTCTGTTATTTATGGTATCACACAGTTGATTTATTTGTGCAATTTACAATTTTTTAGGATTATTTACATCTCATGCTTGTATGTTTGTTTATTTTTAGCTGTCTTGAAAGCAAAGATTTCACAGCTTTCCAAACTATAAGTATTTTGTTAGTGTTATCTCCTTTCAGCAAAACCTCAGAAGACTCTAACTTTTTTCCATCCTCTGGTTTTAACTGACCTCTTGTACCAAACTAGGAATCCAATATACAATCCCTAGCAAACAGTTAGAAATTTCTTCCCTGAAACTTTGTCTGATTTGGGCCATGCATGCTAAGGATAATCTTGTTGCCTTTCCGGGTTCATTTCCATGGTAACATAAAGGGAAAATTTGAAGGAAATCCCCCAGAATTTCAAGTGCCTGTTGCCTGGATCCATGCTGAACAGCTGGAGAAGAGTGTCACTAAAAGGGCAATGGCCACTTGTCTGTGTGCCAAAAATTCCTGTGCTTGATGAAGGCGAAAGAGCAACAGCATCAGGGGGAAGCTGCTGGCCTCCCCATTCAGCGCAGGTTTTCTGCCTGCACCTCTACCTTCTGAGGCTGTTTGAGCACATTTGGTAAATATTGTAAGTCGTGGCCAAATCTTGCAGGCCTAATAAAAGCACAAGTAAGAGCACACATAACAAATCTTGCCCAGGCCAAGCAAAGGAGGTTGTTATTTCTTGAACCAAAACCTGAAAGATCCATTGTATTTACCTCGCCAAGTAAATCTAGCACTGGTGGGGCTGAACCAATAAGGAAACTTGTGTCCAGCCTCCAAGAGGCAGGGTTAGAGTGGGTGTCATGCTCCTGTAAACAAGGTTCAACTATGTTCAGCAGCCATGGTAAGGAAGTGCAATTAACCATTCATCCAATCATGATCTTTTATGTGGTTAGTGTTGAAAATGTTTTGTCCTTGCCCACATCAAAGCCACACATCCTGTTCTTGCTTTCAACCTTAGCTGGGAGACATGTCACAGACGAACGCTCATGCCTTACAAAGCCATTGATTTAGGTCCTCCACTGAGAACAGGATTCCTCCCTTTCTACACAGCTAGGGAAAATTATTCTGGAATCCCACTAGCAAAAAATGTGCTTTTACACACTCATTCCCAGTGGCATAAGATCCATAGTAGCTCCTAAGGTACACAGGGGAAGATCTCTGACTAGATAGAAGAAAATCACTCTTACTTGTTACAACAAGATTTTGCATTTGCTCTGAGCAAATTCTTATATTTTCTTCTGTGCCAGAACAACCTCCAAGCCCCACCTGTACCAGAACACCTCTGTCTTGTTAAACAAGTTGCGTTTACATATGCTCAGCATTTTAAGAGCTCTATATAAAAATATCTGCTCCGTATAAGTGTGTAAGTGAAAAACCACATAGGAATTTCGGATGTGAAATTGCATTGGCAACATATTCCCACCACGGAGAAACATAGAATATACTGAACAATGCCAGCCTGGGAGATGCCAGCAGCTACTTTGACAGCTCGTCTGTTGCATTTATATTCAGTGTGGAAAAGAAGGGTTCATGGTTACGGAATGGGAACGGAACTCATGCACTTGCTAGAAAAAAAAACAGAGCTTCAAAGTTTCAGCAAAGGAACTACCTCCAAAATAAATTCTTCTCATTCAAAAATTTAGCAGTGCATATTTTCATGATAAGTGTATCTCATATCACCGAAGGACTCAAATCTCACAGGTATGTCTTTTGTTACTGTTGTTTTCATTTTTATGTGCTAAATACACTAGAATGGGAACTGAGCACCTCTTTAAGGAAGCAGATTTTTTTTTATAAGTATATATAAAAAACTATTCATGTGAGTCCTAATCAGGGTCTGCTTTGGCAAGGTAGACTTGAACACCAGAGGTCCTAACAGCAGTTGCCTTGTGTGTCTGGGCTTGCAGTTGTGTTACTGTTCTGTGCAACTGGTATCAAGGTCTGAAGAACCACAGAGATCCTTGAAGTGTTACCAACTTTCTACAGATCCCAACTCTTGTTAACTGAAACAGCTGAGGAGATAATTTACAGTCACCTGATATGCTGGCTGTTCAGAGTCTTGACCCCAGCTACTTACTGTTAATTAATCTCCATGTTACAAGATAATCCACATTCTGCAATTTTCCATCAGAGAAATTTTTCTTGTCCCAAAGACAGATGCTGATGTCTTGAGAAAAATATTGTGAAGTAAACCGGGATGCTGTACCTGAGACATTTCCTGGCCCCTCGTATTAGCTGCCGCTTTGGAAGGGCTAATGTCAGGCACCGTATAGAAGCCCGTTTATGAGACATTACTCTGTACAAGGCAGAAGTAGCTATGCAAAAGGCAAGCGGAAAGGAATCCGAGAGCACAGCCCTGGCAGTTATACTTTTGGGCACTGTGGATACAGCTACGCAGCGAGGGAACGTGTTATAGACAGGCCCACGGCGGGCTGCTGACCACCCACAACGCGGAGCCGGCGCTGGTGGGACGCAGCCGCGCGGGTCCCAGCGGTGCTGGCGGAGGCACTGTGAGAGATGAGCCACCAGCGCGGGCATTTCCGCACGGCGCTTCCTGCGTCTGCTGGCCATGCGGGACGCCTGCGCCAGGGCAGAGCAGGGCAGCTCGAGCCCGGGCGGTCGCTGTGGGCATCCTCCTATTTAGACAGGTGATGAAATGGGAGCTACTTCCTTCTGGTAGTGGCAGGTCAAAATATTCTATGCATATTGCAAAGGGCTGAAAGCTAACGCCTGCGTGGGCTGTAACCCGGCCTCGCTGAGCGGCTCGCGCCGCAGAGGCTCTTGCGCCAGCCCGCACTGCCCGCTCCTTCCCTTGGAAGTATTGTCTTTCCTTCGGAAAATGCTAACTGCCCGTGACATCCTTGCAACTGAGGAAAGAAACTGAAGCTCCTGAGAGGGAGATAAAAAGAAATCAACCGGATTAAGGCTATAGAGGAAAATGCGAGATACAAAGTCAGAGCCGAAGTGGGCTCTCATGATGTTTATAGCCATTCTCTCACGGCCACATTCTTGCAAGCTGAACTCCCGGTGAATTATCTGAGCAACACTAGGTGTCATCCAGTTATCCCATCCTGCCTCCCCCAGTGACTCACTAAGCAGTTACAACATTTTCTCTGTTGTAGGGCTGGGCTTCCTGTGCTTTTGAATCTCATCTCAGAAAAAAATGTAAATCTATTAATTTTGCTGGACTTAACACAGCGAGCACTGTTCGCATGTGTCTGTGTGGTATTGTTTGTAGCCCTCCAGCCGTGACAGCTCGCCAAGAGGGCAACCCGTGCCCAAAATACGAAGGATGAAGCAGTAAGCCCTAAAGAAATCTGATTTCCAGGGGAACAGGCAAAGTAAAATCTGGATGACATGAAATTTCGGGAGAAAATAGCACTATTCTCACAGAGAGCTGTCAATAACTGCACACAGCAGCGTGACTATACACGCAGCTGGAGTTTTTTTTCCAGGTTGCTCAAGCAGCCTTGAATTAAGTTTCGGTTCCAGCCAAACTCCTCTCCCTTGATCTCTCTTCCTCTCCCTCCTCTCTCACAGTTTCTACACACACACATCTCTTCTTGCCATTCACTATGCTGTTACAGACCTCATGTTAAAAAGGAATTTATCAACTAATCTGATATCCAGCTGTACAAATTGGTAAATATAAATATTTATCCTAGATACTTTATAGAAGTAAATACATACCTACATAGCATTCCTTCTTATACACACATTAAAGACATATTGATTTTTTTTCCCTCAAAACATATTATTTCATAAATAGAAGCAAACTGTGTGGAAAGGAGAAGAGATTCTTAGCCAGCATTAATTAATTTATTTCCTTTACATCAACTGATAATTTTGTCCAAGAACCTGTTCCTTTGTAGTCACAAAGCCCCAAGTGCAAATGAATAGGTAAGAAGTTGAATAAATGCCAGCAATAATTCAGCCTTCCTAGGAGCAAGTTTTGTCTTTGCTCTGGCACCAGTCACTTCCTTGGGGCTCTTTCTCGGAATAAGTTAATGTGCTTGCCCAGGATGTAAACTTCACCTAATGCGGCAGTTAAGGAAAAAACAGCTGCTTGAAAGCTAGAGAAATAAGTACTGTACTCACTGTTTATGCCTTCTGATCCCTGAGACTTCTTTCTCACAAGCCTGAATCTAACACATGGCAAAACTAAAAACATAGATAAAGCAGAGAAAGAAAACACATTTCTAAGCTAGTGCAGACAGAAAGCAAATCCTAAACACTAGTTTAGTAAGCAAAGCACCACACACTGCCTGTTAAGACCCCAAACTGGAAATATATCAATAAGCTACCTGAAATGTCTAGTGGATGCTTAGATAAAACAAGAATAACAAATTTTAGAAGAAAATAAAAAAGTTCGCAGTAAAATAACTAAATCAGCCATCCCTGACATGAAACACATCATAAAAAACTAGAAAGGAAAAAGTAATGATATTAAAAAGACTTACTGATCACATGGAAGAGCTGCTAATAAAAGTTACTGAGATACCTGTTGATTCCTGCTTACTGCCACATTAGTTGAGCTAAGCACATTAGACTAATGTATTCCTTCTACTGCAGTATATCAAACCGAATTAGCATAAGAAAATGTTTCCATCAAGAATAGCCTGGCACTGCAACAGTGCTGCACATAGACATTACATACTATCTATGCTAACACACCGACTGGCAGTATTTCCTTCCAATATGTTTCATTAATCATATCCTAGACACTTTCCAGTATCCAATACCACTGAATACTATGACTGAAAATCTCACTGCTTTCTAATCCAAACAATAGTTAAAATAATACTTTTTAATGTTATAGACTATTTTTTGTTTCTGGCAGCTAATATGTTAATTTCCTTTGTAGTAAGCTATAAAAATAAATCTAGTTATTCTAATCTAGTTTGTGTAAATCTAGTCCTTGTTAAAAAATGCTTTTTAAAAAAGCATGAGTGCCATATGTTTTTTATAAAAATCCTTAAAATGTAAACGCAGTTAAAGAACACAAGCCGTAAATGCTGGCAGCTGGATGACATTTCACTTGCCATTCCAGCTCCCTACATTAGCTCTCACTGCTGCCATTTCTAGAGCAACGAACGCTGAGCTCTAGGTTTATAACATAACCAAGTTTTTTAAAAAATAAATAAACAAACAAGCAAACTTCATCTTAGTTGTTTTACTTACCACGTCCTTCTTCTCAGGCAATGGAGTAAATGGATCAGCTGGGCAGCCACTGAGACCTGCAATATATATAGACAGGTGTTGAGCAAAGTCTGCTTTCATCACTACATACTAACATTCCTATTTTACAGTCCAGAGGCACTGCCTACCTGCAGCTTAATGATCACAATCAACCTTTTTTTAGCAGGAGTGGGCAGCAACCAAGAGTGATAAAACTATGGGCTGTTTCACACTTATCACATTCTAGGAACTGTCCCATCAGCAATAAATAAGAGTTACTAACGTGTTCATGAGAGGGCTATGGAACAGGTTGTTCCAGCCTAAAAAAACGCCGTCTGCCTGATCGTTCAATAATCTCTTTTTTTCCAATAATAAGTTTCAAAAAATATTTTGCAACCTCAAAAGTCTTTCAAAAGGCTGCGAGGAAGATGCAATACTGTTATTTGTCTCTTCAAGTGTCTATTAACCTGCCCAAGGAGAGAAGTGAAGGAGAATCAGATAAAAAGCGGCGTAAGTAGGAACACGTAAGAACTGCTCTCGGGACGGAGGATGGAGTTTCATTCTTATCGGTGCCCGGTGTTTACAATTAAGGAGAGCTCATTAGCATTTTGGCTTTCTGTGGCTGTCCTCCTAAATGAGATTTAACGAGCACCTTTGGCAATTGCATTCAGAACGTTAACAAGGAACAGAGCTGTCCGATAAATAGATGGTTATCCAATAAATGCGTATGATATTACAGAGTAGACCCCCAAAAAGGGACTTGCATTGCTGACTGGGCACTTGGGAGACTGCGTAGGCTCCAGGGCTTTTTCCTCTTTGAACCTGTACTGTTTCAACACGCTGTTATACCTAGAAGAAGAGCTGTAAAACAGCACTTGCTCAGCAGCTCTGCTTGGCCTGTGTGTGCCGGCGGCGCTGCGGGAGCTCGGGGAGAGAGCAGCTCACGGCCTCACAGCCCGACGCTGACTCACATGTCCCTCTGTGCGCACGGTGCAGGGGGCACGTTTGCTACCCACTCTCAGGGAGCTCCGCAAGCCCATCTGCAGGCAACAACGGCAGAGCTCCTCGTGTGCATCCACCCACCAGCTCTTGGCCTCTCTCGGGTGAAGATGGAGGCAGGAGAGCCGACTGCTTAGCGGGAACCACGTTCTGTCCCATGCCAGGCAGACAGAGATACCTGAACGTGAGCCCTACGCCCACCAGGGTCGGCTCTCACAACAAAAGTGCCCTTCTGTGTTACACATAACCCAACAGTTTCTACAGAGGGAATGCGATTAAGTCTTTACCTGCAAATACTTGTGTTGCTCCGAGCCGTGGCCAGTCCCTCTGTGAGTGCCCGTGGGGAAAGCCAACTCCGTGGGTGGGAGGGTTACGGGACGTGCACCTTGCAGCTCGGCTGGCCCGCCGCGATGCCCTGCTTGTCACGGGCCACGCTGGGACGGTCCCTCCGCGAGCCACCGGCGATGCTCATTGCCTGGGTACAGGGTGTATGTGAACGGACTCAGGACTGGGGCAGACCGGGCTGAAGTCCTGCCCAGGCCTGCTGAGCTACCGTCCAGATTGCTGCCTTCACAGGTAGGAAAGGGCTCAAGAGATGAGGCTTCTAGCGAATAATGACCTAGTGCTGTCCCCACCCCCTTTCCTGGATAGGGAACGTTTAATAAGACAAAACAAGCAAGCACATTTCAAGGGTCATGATTTCCTATCCTGGAGTCGCTGGATTACTCTGCAGTTACTTTGCGCCAATCTGTATCAGCCTAAAACCCATCTGAGATAGTCTAGGATTTAGCAGGAGATGCTGTTGCAGAAAATGTCTCAACACAAGTGAGAAAAATTCCTGGTATTTGTAAATTCTGAGAGAGGTGAACTCTGTCCGCTCGCTTACCCGCTGCAAGAAGTGATAGCGCAGACAAGAAGCATCTCCCCCCAGAGATCTCTGTGCTACAAAGTGCTGCGAGCTCCCCTGCAGCTTGCCCACCACAGTCATCTGCAAGAACCAGGTCCTCCAACAGAAAATCAAAGGTATCCTATATACAACTAAAATAAATAAAATAAATAAAAATAAATGGCCATCTATCCTACAAAGGGACAAGATCACCCCAATACATACATTTGCAGTAATATTCACATGATCAAGTCTGTTTTTTTAGTAGATACAACTGCAAAATACAGCATGCATCAGCAAGGCACTATGCTCAGATGAGAAATTATTTCTCTTATTGTTCAATTTAATGTTTAATGTTCTACAAATGTTCCAGGCAATACACAAGATGTCTCAAGGTGCTGGAACTCTAAAAATCAACTACACAACTCTTATTGAAGAATCTATGCTTGGAAATTACACTACCAATTTTAACTTGTTTATAAACCTTGGCTAAATCTAGTTGTCCACATCTGCAAACTGCATGTGTGTGGTTTAAATTAGCCTTTTCTTCTTCTAAATATTTAACACCACACTACTTTACTGATCGTAAAGAAAGAGATGGTGCTGATTACAGTATGATTTACAGTTGGAACAGTAATTTGGTTAAAGATTTGCCTCTAATCAGCTTCCTTGTTCAATTACGTAGAAGAATTTAGGCTCTAGTTTTTGGCAGCTTCTGAAAAGTATGGTACATTGCAACATTTTAACAGTACAGCTTACCAATGAAAAAGCCCAGTGGAGTAACAATTCCTCATCCATATACGTCTGGGTATGTAGGAGGGATCAATATTTCTAGCTGAGTCTGTCCCCGGCACTATATGGGACACTTTGATTTCATCACAGAGTGTAAATCAAACAATTTTGTTGTTGATTGATCCAATTGTTTTCCGTTAAGAACCCTAAGTTAGACTTTGAAGCTTAAATGCCTACAAGGAAAATGTCTGAGTACTCTATTTCAGGTGGGTATAGCTGCAATGTGCTCCCAGAATGCTGTTTTTCTTTTTTCTTTCTTTTTTTTTCCAGTGTTTCGACTGTACTCAGAAATAATAACTCCCAAGATTGTTTTGACATCAGTAGGAAAACACAGAATTTATGGATAAAGAACCTGAATCCCATCACAAAATATTGTGTTAGAATCCTATTAATTTCATTGTCTCTCACATAAAGATATGCCAAATAATTAGTGGGGTGGTTGTAGTTCACGTGCTTTCCAAGCTGAGTAATGAAAAGGTCAGAAAGAGGTTGAATTCATCAGAGCCCATACCAGGAAGGGGAAATAAAATAATGAAGAGATGGAATCAAGAAGAGAAAAGCTACAGGAAAGGCTTTCATAGATAAAAAGGGAAAGAAGTACTTCAGAACACAAAAAGCAGTTTTTGTGAAGGAATAATGTGGTCAACGGTGTTAGACAGGCAGATGCGTTTGAAAGGGAAGTGGCACGGTTTGGTTTTCTGATAACTGAGCAGTCCCTTTGCTGTAGAGCCAGCTTATCCTCACAACGCTGGCCTCGCGGGTCCCTGTCACTAAGCACATTGCTGGGCCGCTCTCGCAAAGCCCCCAGAAGCACATGCTGGGGAGGCAGCGCCTTGGGGTGTTGGGTCACTGCCACATGAATGGGCTTTGTGCCATCTAAGACACAAATGGAGGATGTTTCTGTTCTTGGAGTGTTTTGTTTCAGCTTCCTGTTCACTGAGGATATCGGTACCCATCTCAGGGTTCATCAAAATGCACAGGACTGGTCCTTCAAGTTGACAGCAGACAAAATGACATAGACTAAAATGTGGCATGCGTGAAGTAGGACTAGCACTGGTCTGAATTAGCTTTCAGTCAAAATGTCAAAAAAATGGATTGTATCACCCACTTTGAAAACTAAAGTCCAGACAGAGTTCAGATTTTTTTTTATCATGAGGCTCCAAACTTATTTTTTGTCTTGAATATTCAGAAAATTTAAGAAATGCCCATTAAAAAGTCAACAACCCTAAAACAAAGATATTGCAAATTCTTTAGGATGAGAAATATTTAATCACAAAAGAAATCCAATATTCTTCCCCTCTTGCTAACCTGCTCTTACTTTTTAAGGGCCTCCCCCTCCTGGCTGCCCCCTTGCTTCCCCCTGCTCCCACTGGCTCTCTCAGCCAATCTCCTCTGCCACATCCACCAGTGCCTCCCACTTTGGACACGTATTAATGAATGCAAATAGCATCGTCCCAGTAAACAAGAAATGGGGAGGAGGAGGAAGAGAAGAAGTGAAGGGAAATGTGAGAGGTCTTAAATAAGTAATCATATTTACACTCTTATATAAACCTTAACTTACAGTTCTCAAAGGGCTTAGGGAAAGTAGGTTTTGTTAACTCCTTTATTATTCAAAGACTGTTCAAAGACAATTTTTGTTAAAAAAACTATGTATTGTTTTCCTCCCACACAATTTGTCAGCCCTGGGCTGACACTGCGCTGCGGGTAGCTGGGTGAGCAGGCAGGATCATCAGCCCGGCAGCAGAGCGGGTGTGCGCTGAGGGTGACACTTAGCTCGCATTTCCCTGGTGCCCTCTCCTGCCCAGAGCTGCTTCCCTGGGCTACTTCCAGACCTCCTTGTCCTGTGCAACAGCCACGCTCTAAAAACCCTTCTACCCACACAGCTTCTGCGTGAAAGGCTCGCTGGACGATGACTTAAATGAGGAATTTTGCCAAAATAAGTGACCTCTCGCAAAAACACACTGTACTTTCAAAGGACACGAATGCACTGCTACTGCACAGAACTGTGCATTTCAGAGAAAACATTAAACACCTCAAATTCTAATTTAAAAAAAATCCAAATTACCAATGACAATGTTTGTTACTTATAGAAACAAACTGTAAGTTTGTTACTTATAGGAAACAAACTATAGGTCTTCTATAGGTAGAAGAATCCTTGGTTATTTCTTGATTATGACTTTTCAGACCTGGAATAGCTTTTAGATAATTCTAGAGTGAGTTATCTAAATGTAACTTATTGCTATAAGGTAAGAGAAAAAAATGTCTTTTCTTTAAGCTTGCTTTCCATACAACTAACATGCTAATTCAGCACATATCTTTAAATTAAATAGTTAAAATAAACAACAAAACAACTATTTAATAATCTCAAATAGAAAATAATCCTTAAAATACAGTTCAAGTGTAATTTCTTATGATTAACATCTTTTCTTTTTTTAGCCACTGAAGGATTTAGCTCAAGTCATTCAAAGAAAATAAAGGAAGTTTTATCCTTAAAGTATTTGAAAGAGTTTTTACTACAAAGTGATCAGACAGCTTAAAACCTTGTCTCTTTTACTCAAAAGAGAAACATGTTGGCAAAACCCTAAATCAGTATTTGACTACTGTATTAGGACTGTGGCTGAGCAACTTATCTGGAGGGATGTACTCTTCGGCACATGTGTAAAAGATGTATGTTGCTCTATCAAGTGTACATCCGTTTCCATTTTAGAATGAAATGGTGTATATATGTCATTTCTGTAAGGCCATCTTCTTGAATTGTGATTCTGTGATTCTGTGAAAGAGATGCTTTTGATATTAACGGAACAACTACACAAGCACAAGGACAGACTTTCTGGAGCAAGCACTGCAGTAATTTTCTTACTGCATTGGACAAACTCGTTTTGCTTCATACTTGTGAGACCTTGCAACTAGCAGATCTCCCTGGGCCGCACATTAAAGCAATTTTCTCCTTCTGTCCTAGGAGCTTTTCCCAACCATAAGCATTTTGTCTACATCTATGTAGCAGCTATGAAAACCGTGGCCAGTTTTGGAGGATTGTGTTTAGTAAAGACGACACTGAAAATGGCACAGGAACGAAACTCCTTCTCTTTGCAGTTTAAATTGGGTGTTCATCTTTAGTCCTTATTACAAATTACACAAGGAGAAGTTTAATGTTTTTTGCTTTTTTAGTAGAATTGTAGACTTTAGACACCGTCTTAAAGTTGTCTGCAATAAGTGACTTCAGCTGAATAAGAAAAACGCGTCCATCTGTTAATGGTATTGCTTCTTGTTTAACAGCAAAAATCTTCCTCAGTCACACCATTACAGTTCCCATTGACTTAGAAGAACTTTTATATATCTATAGATACCGATAAACGTATATATATCTGTTATAATACAGCATATGCAGCAGCTGCTTTTTAATTGTTTACAGTTTATCCTTTTAAACAAATGTTTCTGTTTTTTTTTTTAAGGGTAATTAAAGGAATAGTGAGATCAGTATTTGCTCTTCCAAAAGTTAACTGCAAGATAAACACAAAACAAACCTCAACAGGTGTACAACACCTAATATTTCCTCACTGCCCTTAAACTTAACCAATATACAGGCCTTTTCCTGTCTATTTTCAATAAAAGGGGGAAAAAAAAGAGAAGTTTGTGTCAGGTAAGTACTTTTACTGTAGTCATTTGGCCTTGCAAGAAAAATTCATAACATCCTGTTGCCTTTTATGGGGGTATACAAGGTAGAAATTACAGGAGACCTTTAGGGTCCATGATGGCAGGAAGAGGTTTGGAGATGTGTGGCAGGCTAAAATAGCTAAGAAATTCCAAAATCAAATCAGAAGAAGATATTCTCTGTCCTTTTCTTACAACTGAATGTGGGGAGCCAGATTTTGCACATTCTCTATAAATACACAGGGTTATTTCAAGGATATCTGACTCCACGATAAGTGTTTTTTCCTAAAGCAACCAGATCCAAACTCTATTTAGTTAATCACTCAAGTCAGAAGGGATAATAGAACAGAGACGATTTTATTCTTTTAAAAGGTGCATGTTGTTAACTATCAAAATGATTATAAACACTTTACCTGCACAGGGAAATGTAATTTTAAAAAACAGACCAGTTGACAAGTCTCAGGACATAAAGCTTGAGTGCTCTCTATTATCTAAAGCCTCTTCCACAGCCAAAGTTAGACCCCAATCTTATGCTTATTTATGAGTATAACTTTCCTGGCATAACATGACCTAGTTCAGCTGCTGCAGTAGCTCTAACTTTGCAGGAGCAGTCTTTTAAGAACCCCTTACTCAGTTGCTTCATTTTCATTTAAATTGTTGCAGTATCAAAAAAAATTACAATGACACCAAAAACGAGACTTCTGTTGCGTTTACATTAAGAGTTTCTTTGTTTAAGCAACAAGCATAAATTAGTGCAGGTGAGAAGACAAGTATTGCTTCTTAATTGTAGTGGAAGGACTTTTTTTTTCACCTGGAGGTAACAAGTGACATTTTGCATATATTAAGATTTAAACAGGTGTCTCTGTTACAGATGATGTGTAACTCAAGACTTACAGAGTTGTAAAGCTGTAACTTTATGCTAATATCAATCAATTATGCAAAGCCCATTTACAAATATGTTGCATGCTGTTCTTGGTCCCCAAACCTTGATCTGATTGGTCTGTGCTTTTTTAATCAGTTTTTACTCAGAATCTGTCCTAAACTATTTTTCTTTCATTAGTCACATCAAGGGTTTCCATATATTACGTAAATGCTTAGTACTTTATTTCATCATCATGTGAGTTAAATACTTCTTTACAGTTTACTTATTTTGAAAACATTACTGAATAAAACAAGAGGATGAATTATAGAGCTTATATATGAAATATATGCAGGATATTTCTAAGCAGCTATTTCAGAGTAACTATTCTACATGATTTTTCTATACATTGAACTCCTCCAACAGATTTAAGTGTGTTTCCATTGAAACACAATGTCAGGAATAACAACTAAAACTCTTTTCAGTCCAAATGCAGTGCAGTCAATAGGACACTTGGATAAGCAAGGGACTAAAGCCTGTCCTATGCCCTTTTTGACAACTGCAAGTGAGAGAGATGGATGGAGTGAATACAAAATTCCCAGTGCTGCCAAGGAGCTTAGCAAATGAACTAGCAGTTACACTGAGGACAAGAAGCAACAGATTCTAGATGAAGGCTATGGGGAATACAATACCTTGAGAAACACACTTGTATTTCTCAGGAACAAATAAATAATATAACAAAGTAGAAGAGCATGAAGGCATGTTAAGGAAAACTGGAAAATAGTGTTGTGGACTGGAAAATGTTGTGTTGGCACACAAGAATACAAGCAGAGATGCAGCTCCTTTCCTTCCCATTTTAGTCACTGTAAGTGGTTGCCATTTTTCTCTCATGTGTGTGATAGATGCTAAACATTAGACTGCAAAGATTTGACTCTTGCTTAGCAGGGTGTTAGCAGGAAAGACTGAGACAGCAAACTGCCTCAGCAAAGTTTAGCTTCAGGGTGGACAAATAGCATGTACGACCCATTGTAATGAAGAACATTATGGTTTTAGTGACTTATTGATATTCCTGCAGGAAATTCACTACTTCTTACTTTATTAGTCTTACTGTTTCATCGTAGGCAGAGTAGCCACTAATCAGGCAGATTTGGTTAGTGTTTAGCACTTTAAAGAGTAAAGCACTCTGTCAATGGTATTAATGCAAAGATAGCATGATTTATTCTGGAGGAATACAAAGTAGATTCTGTTCTTTCTCATGTATTTTGTAAAGAAAATACACAAAGCTTATCTGGAATACATATTACTGGGTTTTTATATAGTGCCTTTCACATTAAAGGAAATTAACATATTGCAGCATGTAGAACACTACAAAATGTTAAAAGTAGTCTCTGATGGATGTTAATGTTATCTTGGGTATTTTACCATACCTGAAATAGCAGGATTTCTCTCCTTTATTTCCCTCTTTGTTTCAAAATTCCTGATTTCTGATGGGCCTGAGTTTAAAACTGTATATTAGAGGGGAATTAATTTCTGAATACTTTGTGCTTTTCAAAACGCTTTCTTAAAACAAGCAGTTCAGTGACTGCTTGGTCTGTGCCATTAAGCGTAGGACGGTCAGGTAGCTGGTTTGGGGAAGCTGAGAAGGTTTGGACCGAGCTGTCCTAACTCCTTCTGGGGACACCTGCGAGCTCCGTCACATGGCCTCAATGTGACACAACCCATGGGCTCGTGCAGGCTCTAAGCGAGTGACAGAAACCTCCTTCCCCAGGCACAGCCTCCGTACGGAGGCTCTGCTCTGAGCTGGATCTCCAACACCACCATCAGGGCAAAACGTTCTTCTGCTAAGCTCCTTCCTCCCGCCGGGGCCAGCGGAGCCGCTCCGCCTTGGAAAGCGACCTCTTCTCAGCACTCTGCAGCTGGGCGAGCTGAACTCCGCACAGCTGGGGCAGAAGATGGGCCTGAACCACGGCGTGATCGCTGCCATTGCCACGCGCTGCTGGTTCCCGGCACCTTGGCCAAGAGGCACAGGCGCCGCAGGCCACGCTGCTCCTCTCCTGACGCCTGCACACCTCAGCAGGGCCCCAGCCTCGCAGCAGAGCGGCTGTGGTGTGGGAAGAACCTCAAGATAGGGCCTGCAGACAGGACGTCCCAGCGGGCAGTGGTGAGAGCTGCTCACCCGAGGGACATAACCAGGTGTTGAGATCATCGCCATGACCTCCGCAGCGGCACCTCAGGAGACCGCAGGTGACAGAGGCAGCCTCTGGAGCCTGCGAGCACGGCACGGCAGTGAGCCCCAGGCACACAGCATCAGGACGCCACTATGGGCCACCTCTTTATTTTTAACTCCTCTTCCGCACTAGAATAATCTGGATGCTAAGACCACTTTTGCCGCTCTATTAGCTGTACAAGAGGGAAATAAGGAATTTTAGTCTTGTCTTGAAATTCAGACCATTAAAATTGACCTTAGAGCTACAAAGAGGTTGAAGGAAGGAAGACCCGTTTGGAACCTGTTCCATTTCAGTTTCCACAACTCTGATTCTAGGCGCTATCCTGCATTTTCCCCCTCTT
Source organism: Crypturellus tataupa (assembly GCA_034781795.1). Classification (NCBI taxonomy): domain Eukaryota; kingdom Metazoa; phylum Chordata; class Aves; order Tinamiformes; family Tinamidae; genus Crypturellus; species Crypturellus tataupa. The sequence continues at coordinate 4,048,826 of JAWLRI010000923.1, read as the reverse complement.
CTTCCCCTCAAATTGTATTGTCCTCTCTTTGCTAAAAAGATGCAAACACAAATAGCAAAGCTTTAACTCTCTGTCTTTTAAAGAAAGGAAGAAACCATCTGGGCAATGTTTAACAGATGTTTGCCCAAAACCCATCACAGAGCAGATCCTCTCCTTGCTATGTATATAAACAAATGTGTTATCTCCTATTGAAAGACAAAACATATACTTATTTCCACAGCCAGGATAGAGTTGTACTTTGGAAGCTCTTATATAAAAACAAACCAAATTAGGCTTCTGGACTCTTTTTTAGTTCTTTCCTAAACTTGCTTTCTTTAGGTGGCAAAAAGTGCCTTCTAAAGCTTGTCATCACCTGAACTGCTGTGACAACTATTAATAATGCACAAGAGGACACTGTGTGGAGGATCAGCATTTCCAGCACTGCAAGTGCACACACTGGAAACTCTTGTTCGCCCCAAAGTAGGTGCATATGAAGCAGTGTGCTCAAGATATTCCCCCCAAAAAACAAAATGGAGATGCTTTCAGTAGTTACAATAAATTATGCTTACCTGACAGCAGAGAAATATTATTTACAGTGTGTCATGTGCTGCAGTTGGTGTAGTCTTCCCTGGGTGCCGGGTGACACAGCTCATGCATCGGAAAAGCACCCGCTCGTTCGGCGTGACTCACATCGGCCCAAGGTGCGGGCAAAGCGGGCCAGGGTGCTGCTCTGCTTGGAGCGGCGCGTCTCCCGGCCACACGCGGAGAGGAAAAGGCCACTCCGAGCAGAAACCGCCCCTCTCTCCCTGCTCACAGAACAGGAGCCGGGAAGATCACAGGAAATTCCTCAGGACTTTACTGGGAGCTTGGTGCATCTTGCTGGTGCAGTTCGAGCCTTTCCCGACAGGGGAACCATCGGGCAAGAGACCTTTGCTGGCAGATCCCGGGAGCTCCAGGGAAGCAGGTGACCTCCTGCACCCAAGCACTGCCACCCTCCACCTTTATGCCTCTTCCATTAATTTCTGTTTTCTCACATTAGAGTCAAAACAGTTTGCATAATTTGTCATACACATTTTGCAGAAGGTCCTATGTAGTAAACACTGATTACAGCCAGCAATAACATACATAGGGACAAGCAGGTTACCCATGTCTGCTTCCTGCCTAAAACTGCAAGGAGTTGGGCAAGGAGGTTGAAGCTGGAGGCGTCTAAGACCTTCCCATTCCTGGGGAATGCTGAGTTGTCCAAATTTTTGTGGTGTTTGTATATTTTCTTTTAATAATAAAACTTCCGAAGGAAAGATTTCTTTGTCTGGGAGAGGGACGTCTGTCCACGCAAGGGGAAAGGTTTGTGGAACATGAGTCTAGAAAGTTTAGTTCACGACTCATGACACGACTCATGACATAACAAGCAGTGAAGTCTGACTGCATACTTCGAGCCACAGCCATGCTATGCAAATATGTGTGTCTTTTGAAGAGCAGTTACTGAGATCAAGAGCTACCTCAGCTCATTTGCACCCAAAAAAGATCAGGATTCGATCACCTAAACAATTCAGATGGCTGAGCTGGCTCTCTGGCAAGGGTCTGACACGGAACCTCCTTTAGATAACACAGTTACCTTCATACAAATAGAAACAACAAAGATGTTTTGTAAGCATGCATGCAAGTATTAGTCCCAATTGTCTTGCTGAGTAGGGCTACTAGGGAAACATAGTAAGATTAGAAATGTATATCTTACATTCCTCCAAGTGACCAGAAAATAGAGAAAATAGTAGCCTTTTTGTTCTTGCCCATGTCAGATGCATATCACTCTCATATGCAAAAAGAGTTGAGGACCGGGGTGTGAAAGTAATTTTGTATCCTAGTAACACCAAGATCTAGAGGAAATTCAGCAAATCAGCAAAACATATATAGGCAAACGAAACATAAAGGCCATTACAGTAAGAAGTCTGTAAAGCTAAAAGTTCAAAAAGAGGAATGACAAAAAAAAGGTAATGCATATAGAGAATGATAAAAAGACCTAATACAGAAAGCAGTTAAATATAAAGCTAAACCAGAGTTGTACACACAATGTGTTTATATATATATTATATATATATATTATATACTATATACTGTATATATACTATACACATATACACATAAAACATGGTGTCTGATTTTGATTGATTCTTTAAATGCACCTTTTCTATTGACTCATAGTAGCAGTTTGAGGACAGCATTTATAGAAGAGTCCCTTAAAAACACCTTCCCCCACCTGGTGATTGCCATGCTGTTCAGATGCATGAGGTGACTCTAATTCCAACTTTGATCTTTCATTCACTTGTGTTAAAATTCCCTCTTCTCAGTCTACATAGCAGTATATACCAGTGCTTGACATTCATTTGATGCAGATATTCAAATCTGATTAATCTAACAGTGACTGTTTACATGAATATCAAGGGATTGCCAAGAAGTAAAAGGTGCTTATGGAAGTGATGAATATCATCAAAGAGCTCAGAGAGATCTGTAGAGTGAGATGCCATTATCACAAGTTGGCATTCCTGGTGTTCTTAATTGACAAGAACGTACATGACCTTGATAGCACTGACTATTTTTTCTGTTAGAAAAATATGGCTTCTCTGTAAATCTTTTCTTCCTGCTGGAGAAGAAGGAAAGGAAGATCTTTCCAAAGTTAACATTCATCCAAATGCTAGGCAACAAGACAGAGTAAAATCAGCTCTTGAAAATTTGAAAAATGTTGTACAAGAAAGATGGCAGGCTTTCAGCCAGTCTTTTCAAGACCTTCGGCAGTTTACGTTCTCTAGAACAGAAATAAAAGACATGGTTCTTTTTTCCATTTGGCAACATATTCTGAACATCCACTTTAAAACTAGGATTTTAATTGTAGGCTATAGCTACTTGTCTGTAATACTTTCCATAACAAAATGTAAATTCATAACAAGCATGATAATCTTCGCTGCACCATAGTTTTGTTTATTTTTAAGCATAAAGGAATGAGGAGATTCTTGACATTACATATAACTTTCTGTCAGAAAGGAGTAGGAGATCTGGTTCTGCTGCCGCATCTGCCAGAGCCTTGCATAATCCTTACAAATTCCTGACCTTTGTGTTTCACTTGCCTCCACAAGAGACCTCCCTTCCTTTCAACCTATGAATAAAGAAGGCTCTAACAGCAGTAAGTACTATCAATATAATCCTCTTATTACAAGATGTGCCATGCTAATGCCTTTCATCCCTCAAAGCGGGGCTGAGATGTATCTACATGCACAATAGGCAGCCCAAGGAGTGTTGACCTACTGCCAAACCCACTCTAGAACTGAAGCCACATCCTTAAGCAGTGCTGCAGGGAGTACATTAAGACGAGACGAGATGTTGTGCCCTCCCGAAGCAGCAGTGCTCCTTGTGTGACCTGTGCTGGAGCTGTACTCGGGTGTTGTAGCACACTCTCCTGACTTGGGGAGTGCAGGCACGACGCTGCATAACACTTTGTAAGCTCCAGCAGTAGTGACAGAGGTGAAGAAAGACCGAGTGTTGACCTTTGAATTAAAGAAGTCAGAAAAGAAATATCATGGGAAATTTAAACATCCTATAAACACACAGTAACTCAAAATTATGTCTAGCCCACAAGAAGGAAAAATAAATAACAGTGCTCCAAACCTAATGGTATGCAAAGCATGACAAAGGAGAGAGTCACATTGCTCAGCTGTTGGCTGTGCCAGCCTCAGCTTTGCCTCTGGTGACAAACAGCTTGCTGGACAGGAGGAGGTTATAAGCCAATAGTGTGCTTGCAAACCAGCAAAAAGAAAGGCTAAACCGAATGCCTCATACTGGCAAAGAGATGCCATGCAGAAAAAAAAATGACTAAGACCATAAAACATAAGAAATATAGCACAGCAGGAGTGTTAAATCTCTGTACAGTTAAGATCCAAAAGAAAGTCAAAACTAATCAACACAGCTTGACTTTAATCAGTAAGACAAAGACCTTGTATAAAATAAGTACTCCCTAGAATATGTGTTTCTAACTTCAGTGTTTTAATCTTTCCTCAGTAGTGGGACTTTAATTAATATATACATATGTTTATGCATGCATGTATGTAAAAGCCTCATGGTGTGGCAGCCTTCAGTTTAATGTAGAGAACACTCCGTCCTTACTAGTGCTATTATTTCAAGCCTGTAAACTTTATTTCTATAGCATACTTCTGGTGTTACCAAAAAAAGCCAATTGAGGCTGCACCAGCTTTGTGTTTCATCAAATTAGGTCTATTGCTCTGGTTCTATGTGTATTAATATTGTAAACTGCTTTTACAACTGCTGCTAAAATTTACCACATATCTTCCATTATATTGAGAAGTTACATTAAGAATTTAAATAGATGTTTTTACCACAAAATTGATGGTTTACTTTGATTCAGAAATACTAGTCTATGTAAACTTAAATACAACAATTTGTTACTCTATCTATAAACCTATAAAACAGCACCATTATGCAATACTTGACCTCAATCCTCAAAATATTCTTCAGTCTATTTATTCACATCCAAAAATATGATTTTTGATCTCTGTCACCTGTATATTACATTTATAATGCAATGGACTGTGCCCAGTTCCCAAAATTGGAAACAAACTATGCAACTCTTCTCATTGATTTAGGTGATGTGGGGAGTGTCAACAGCTTCTGGATGAGCAAGTGCTGGTCAGTGTTTGATGGAAACTTCAGAGAATTCAGCACAACCACAAGAGTGAGTCATTTGCATCCCCAAATGCGAGAAGGAAACGGGCAGCTGTCATGTATCTGTGGTGTCCTGTGTCAGTAATATTCGATACCAGATCTCTTTATTTCACCCAGGTTTATTATATTAACAGCTCCATCCTGCTCATAACTTTCATGCAGACTCACTTTTCAGCTTCCATAGAACTAGTCTTACACTTGCACATCCTGAGCGAGTAAAATGCAGAAACACTGAGTGACATAGCCACATTAGTGCTAAGCACCATCTGATCTGCCAGTCTACATGCCAGTGACATGTCACAGACCACAGCATTTCTTTAAAGCAGGTAGCATGGTTTTGGATCAAAGCAGGCAGTCCTGCCCAAGGCCATGGCTTCTGGATACACAAGCTGAGACCGGTGCTTCTTCAGGTCTTTCTGTACCATCTTCCATGCCTGCCGATGATCTGACCTCTATGAACACGAAGCCCAAATCGCACTGACATCTAATGAGATTGCATTACCACTTAACATGCTGACTTGGTTTATAAACCTTTATGCATAGCCTACTTACAGCAAGCACTTCTCTTCTGGGCAAAACAGTCACGTCACAGGCACATGTAAGGAATCAAAAATGTCTGGTTTCAGGGTACTTCCTAATGTCTTTTATTCTCATAACTATGAGTATGACTGATCACCAAAAGCCTTCATTTCTTTGAATATAATAATAAGGGGGAAAAACAGAAAAACAATATAATACTAATCCACATATATAGCAGAATAAAAATACTTGCATTTCAAGACAAGCTGGCGTTACGAGAGAGGCATGAAGAGGTCTGCAAGCTGTGAGGTGTAGCTCCCCATGCCACAATCTGGGCCTCTGCCGAATGGGCATCACACCTTGCTGCTGTGCACTTTCCAAGTGATATATAAGACGCTTACAGCTGCCTATGGCTTTCCCCCAAAAGAGGCTCACCCCCGCGGTAGAGGTAATGCTTAAAAGCCAGGCTGCAGCATGCTAGTTGAACGCTCCTCCTGAACATCACTCCTGGCAGCTAGCAGGAAGAACCGGCTGCTCTCGCAGAATCACCTGTTTTGCAGCAGCCCGAGATGTGAAGAAGAGCCCTGCTATTCTCATGACCTCTGTTACCTGCAGGTAATGCACTGGCCTACATACCTGCACAAGGACCTGCAGAACATCCCTCTCTTCTTAGAGAGGGATGTTCTCCTCCCCTCAGGGCCCTGCAGCCCTGATAATCTCTCCATTAGTATTTATTTTGCTCCTACATTTTAGCTGCTGTGATGAAAGTCAGTCGATAGCAGTGGAGCTGAAATAAGACATTTACAGTGCTTATAAGACACTTATATGCTTATAGTATCTCTTTTTTCACAGAATAGTTGAAAAGCCTAAAAGTGGTCTGCCAGGAATTTCCTTTTAAAAAACAATTTTGTTTTTCTTGTATTTTACAGTATCTGACTGACCAAATGACTCCATCTAGGGAAGAAGCAGAGACTAGACAGACAAGCTGAGAAGTCTAAATATTTTTCTGGGCATTTCTTTTTCTGACTAAGCCTCTTATGTGTTGAGTATCGCTTCATTCTTGCCAGGTGTCACAGAAGACAGCCTTAAAATCCAGCAAAAAAAATGCCAAGCAGATTACTTGAAAAGCACTTCTGCACTTCAGAGAAAGCTCACTCAGCTGCCAACCAATCTTTTAAAGTTTCATTTGATTACAAATAACAAATGCAATCAAATACCAGCCAATCCTGAAGAGTCAAACACTTGACATTCACAGCTTCTCTCTTATTTTTCTTTATGTCCACAGTCATGATTATTACTTTTAGCATGAAAAATGTGTTTTTTTTCATGGAAATCAGCCAGCCAGAGTTCCTAGAATTAAAGTCAAATAAAAAATAGGACACCCCAAAATAAAGACACTCCAATTTCTAGATATGATCATGAGCACTCAAGATTGCTATATCTAGCTCTAGAAAGATGCACTGCAAAGGAATAAGACCAAGTCAATAAATACAGAATCATAAAATCATAGAGTGCTTAAGGTTGGAAGGGACCTCTAGAGGTCATCTAGTCCAACCCCCCTGCACATGCAGGGTCACCTAGAGCACGTGGCAC
>JAWLRI010000923.1:4030210-4041907 GCA_034781795.1 Crypturellus tataupa | reverse complement strand
TTATGCTTCAGTTTGTGGCCATTTCCTCTAGTTCTGTCAGTGACCACCAGTGAAAAGAGGCCAGCCCCATCCTCCTCCCTTGATGTACTTATAAACACTAATTAGATCCCCTCTCAGCCTTCTCTTCTCCAGGCTGAACCGGCCCAGCTCCCTCAGCCTCTCCTCACAGGGCAGATGTTCTAAGCCCCTGATCATCCTAGTCGCTCTGCGCTGGACTCTCTCAAGCAGCTCCACATCCCTCTTGTACTGGGCGACCCAGAACTGGTATTATCCTCTGGGAAGCTTGTAAGGACTTTGCTTGGACCTGATACATGCAGGCAGAAGTCAGGCCAATAGGCCCTTTTTGTCCCAGTTCCTGGGGCATCCAAGATGTGTTTCCCAATTAGTAATTCAGGCTCCACGCTCACAGACTTTTCAAGGAAAAGCTGAACCCTGTGCATTTGTAAGCAAAAAGAAGAAACCAAGAGCTAGAGAGATGGCTGTGGGTAGAACAGTCTTTCAAGAGCCTGCTCATAGAGTAACAAGAGAAAGGCCATGTTTTAAAATGGCATAATTTTCAGAGCTGCTGCAATTCACAACACCAATTAATTTGATGTTAGCTCAGAGTAGGTCTCATTGGGCTAAAATATAGGCCTCATTTTGGAGAACCTGACTCTGAAAGTTGAGTACCAGTTGAGTACCACTTTTAGCTTTCATCAGTCAATAGGGGTTTGTATGACACAGTGACACATTGCAGGTAAAAGGGACCGGTAAAGGGTTGCATTTTTATGTCCTCACTAGCAGTAAGTAGCAATTTTCTCACAGCATTTGTCCTATTTAGATCAGCTGGCCTACAGAAAAGCTTACTCAACATAAATGTTAGTGTTGGACCCCCAAATTACTTAACTACCATAATGCATTCTCCATTCGTGTATCTGGAAGATTTTCAGAAAGACTAAAGGAGAGAATCGCCTAAAAAGGTAGAAGGGAGATAAGGCAAAGCATGTTTAAGGGATTTGCTTAAAGCAAGAGAGAAAAGCAATGGCAGTTGTGATGGTCTCCTACAAGTTTAGAGACTACTACCCACTCTGCCTGCTCTTCTGAGCCAGAGATTGCAAGTAATAAACTTACTTCTGGAGTTGTGATGCTTCGTTTTGTTTGTTTTAACACCTGAGAACACGTGCTCTCTTCTTAAAACACACTCCAGAAAGTTTAGAAAATTTACAAGCAACAACTGAAGAAATCCTTTGCACAGATATAAAGAGAGAATATGATTTATTATCTCCTCTGATATGCATAATTGCAGTTTCAAAATTTGACCAAATGATTCTCGATCAAACCTATGACTTTAAATTAAGTTGAAATTAGCTAGATTAGAAAAAAGTATTCAGTCTTGGCTTGAAGATGAGATATAGGAAATCCAATTATCTGATTCGTTTCCAAGGTGAATGATCCTCACAGCTAAAAAATGTGAACTATATTCCAAATCTACATGCCTTCTCAGGAGTCTGGATAATTTTCCTGATGGGAAGAAATTAAATAATACATTGTACTTTTCAAGTCCTGTTTTAAGTATATTTCAAGTCACATCTGCCAAACTGAATAATTCTTATGCAAATTAAAACCAAAATAAAATTAAATAATAAAACCAAAAGCAAGAAGGCATCAAAATCTCTATGCATAACTCCAGCTGCTTTTTCATCATCACATACAAAATCAATGATGTGGTCTATTTCTGAAGAAAAACTTTCACAGAAGTGGCTTTGCCCTAGGTGGCTGTACTGCTCTGCTTGCAGTAACCAAAATCATTTCCACAGAGAGCAGAACAATATTAAAAGCACCAAAAGTGAAAAGTAGCTGTGGATTTCGTACATCAAACGCCACCTCAGTAGAGCCCTGGACGGCATGCTCCAGCATGGCAGGCACAGTGCCAGCCCTCCTGCTCCCACGCAAGTGGAACTGGCACTAAGGCCACCTGGCCCAGCCTCCAGCATCTCTGGTGGCCTTGGTGACATTGCCCAGCAGCGTGGGAGGACCTGAGAACAGGTGTGCAGAAACAGCAGATTGAGATAAGGAAGAGATGAGAATCTAGCAAAAATTGACCGTCTAATAGCGAGAAGATGCAGTCACAGTTGGTCACCAGTTGGCTAGATAGATAGAAATTAAGGAGTGGTCTAGGATGAGTAAGAAGGGAGACAGATGTGAGAAGGGTACAGGGTGTGAGGCAGAGCCCGGGAGTAGGGATGTTTTGAGTGGAGGAGGCTGCTGGGGAATGAAATTTTCACCTGGGAGAGAAGGTAGGCTTAGAAAAAGGGTTAGAAATAGAAGCTGGCCAGGCAAATCAAATGGAAAAAGCTCTTGGGACACTGATGGGACAGTGGCTGGGGAGGTGGAAAAGGGTGCAACGAAGAACCTGAAAAGTGTATTTGTAACAATGCACCCAGGGAGCTCAGAGGGACACATGGCATCGTCTGGAGAAGAGGCTGGCCGCAACACCTGAGGAGAGAAAGCAGTCAGTGTGCTCAAGAAACAGGGCTTGTCAGGTTCAGAGGGGAGAGGAGGCCACAGAAATGGCCACCTTGGCAAGAGACAGGAGATGAAGGAGCAATAACGTCTGTCGCACCTAGAGCACCCTCCCTCCAACCCCTGGGCTCCAATCTGATGCTCAGGAGCCTCTTCACCCTTCTGCTGTGTCCGAGCTCCAGAGCCACTTGCCATCTGAAACAGCAGCAAATCCTTGCTGTGAACGGTGGTGCCTGCAGAAGCCAACACTCAAATTACTCCTGCAAACAGCACCCAGTCCGGGAGCGGTTGCAGCCTGGTTATAAGCAACTTTGGGTTATTTTTAATATCACTTTCTGATCTTTGAGTTTGTGATGGTTTGTAACTTAAGTTATATTTACAAGTCATTATATTTACATTTGTTATAGAGTACAGAATGAGAGCACAGAGCATGATAAATAAAGCATAAACAAGATCAGCACTATCTAATAATAAACCTATCCTAGGGAAGCTGTATCACCTACATTTTAGGACATCGTATGTTATGAGAGAGAACATTAGACAGTTGAATTCTACAAAGAAATTTCTTTCTTATATTTTAATCTTAGAAAAATATTACGATTGCAGAAAAATATAATTAAATCAAATTCATTTATTACATTTGTTAATTCAAAGAATTACAGTAATGGCAGTGGGAAAGCACTTCTAACTCACTGCTTATTGGCTTAAGATGAGATCAAGCTCAGCACAGAGCATCTGAAACCGGACAATTAAACATTCTTCTGGTGATTTTGTTGATGGTGTTTCTGACCTGGCTGTCAGTAGCTATCAGCAGTGAGTTAAGACGAAGAACATAGAGCTAATGGAGAGCAAAGAGGACTGGTCGATGAAGCCTTGGATTTGTTTACACCAGCCTTGAAGACTGACTCCTTAGTCAGATTATATCAGTTCAGTATATAGCTATATTATATAACTCTTATTTGTTTTTGAAAGGGCAGATGTCATATAAATGACACATTCATTTGAAAAAAATAATTTGAAAAGAAAAAAGTCTTTTTAAGATCATACAATGACAACTTGAGGCCTCAGTTTTGCTGTTATTCTTGTGAAATATAACGTATATCTAGCAGGTAGTTACAGACAGTGTTCAAAACGTGATTTATTTTCTTGGATGTGAAACAGTTCTTCTTTTTATGACTTCACTTACAAATATATGTGCAAATATTCTTTGTGAAGGACAACGTGACAGTTGCACCTTCAGATTATTATCTTCCAGGAAGGGCAACTACAAAACTGTGCCTGCAACAGTCATAAAATACACCTACTCATGAAGCTACAGTGATACACTGAAGCCAAAACCAAATGTGACTCATGCATTCCCCTGAAACAAGGCATTCATTATTTCAGAATATCCTGATTTGTCCTCTGTGAAATTGCAAGTGTATTTCCTACAGCACCCACATGCACTTCTCACACTTCCTTTACTTACCATAATAGCCCCTCAGGTGGTCATTTCAGGTTGTCCCCACAGTAGTGGGGGGTCGTTCTCCTGCCTGTCCTTTGCAGAAGACGCATTGGATTTTCTCTACTCAGAGCAGGCCCCTTCCACTGTTGTCCTTCATAGTATGAGCAAGAACCTCCTCAGGCCTGATGTTCCCCAGGCTCACCGGACCACGGTGCTCTCCCAGGGACAGCTAAATACATCACTTCATCCAGACCTGCAAGCTACAAAAACTATTGGCATCATCTCAAGAGTCCTTATTTCAAACAACCTTAATGACAAAACCAAAGCTTATTTGGCATGATTTCAGGTCAGGGTGGGAGCCAGAAAAAAAGGGTCACAGAAGTGGAACACAACCCCAACTGATATTTAACTGGATACCTTCTGAGATGCTTAAATTGTAATTTTCTGTTAGTCCTTTTTTCCTAGAATATTGATAAAGCTTCTTGACAATTAAATTGTATGTCAACTGTCACTGTTCCTTTACTGTCTTTAAGTAAGCAGGATTATATTGCTGCAGGAAGAAACTTCCTAGATGATACCACAAGTCTACTTTATGACTGTTAACTTGTGCCTGTGTCCTACTGTCACAGAGATTTATCTGAAGAGTGAACCTAGGCCTCATCTAAAAGATACTTTTGTGTTGCCATTTAATGGCAAAAATCCCAGTGTTCGGTATGTGGCTTCATCCTATGCTACTGTTTATCTCATGCCAGCTACAGGTTCAAAACATCAATAAAATTTCTTGGAAGAGTCTATATTTAACTCCATGTCTTCCACTGACTAATTTTAATCCTTTTTTTTTCTTTCTTTATCCCTGCAGAAATTGTGAAAATTTTCAAAACAAAACACCAAAAAACAACTTTCTTTCCAAGAAAATTAACTAGCTTAGGATCTGTATTTCCAGCAGCAGTTTGTTACAGCAGTCAACCAAGGAGAAATTCCTAATTCAGCTCCCTTCCTGAGACATCCCTCAGTACAGTTAAGTTCCTTTAGACTGAGACCTCTGAGCACAGGTTAGCACACAACTGCCCACTCCTCAGAAGAGGTAGGAACAGAAAAATCATTTTCAAATTCCTACTCCTATTTGCAGAACTCTACTCTTCAGAAACGAAGCTCCCTTTTGGTAGGACCCATCCACTGTCCTTCCTACACAGCTGAAGGTCTTGCTATTCTCCAGTACCCAACCTGCTGAAATCAGATCAGATCTAATCCTGGAGCATTATCCCAGCCACAAGAATCAGAACATGATTTTGTACTTGCACCATCAGCTTGACATCAGTATCACTAACACTTCCTGAGAAAGGCTGGCCGCTTCTTGATGCTGTTATGACACCTAAGGAACCAAAGGCGCCGCTCAATATTTTGAGTCTGCTTTATAATTAACAGCAACTGTTTTCCAGCTTGTACTTACTCCCACCTGTAAGTATTTATGAGCAACCCAAAAATCAGAGATAAAGGTTAAGTTTTAGTCATGCACTCAATGTGGATTTATAGTGCTTTACAATTCTAAAAAATCACCCCTAAAATAAATGACTCCTACAGATCGTTGTGCTTGGAGCTCCACATCTGAAAGATACATTGATTAATTTTATCAGCTACAGAAGGAGCAAAGAAGGCTACTTTGAAAAACATATGTGAACATACAAAAATGTAAGGAATTTAGGCACTGCATTGACTGGAATGTTCTTGTTGCAACAATAACAAAAATGTAATTCAAGGTAAAATACTCTGAGTGATAAATCCCCTTCAGTTTTGCTCTCTATTTGCAGTTGATGTTTCAAAGTTCCATATATCCAGGTGATATAATGATTCTCACTAGTGTCTCTAAACCCTTATTTACCATGATGTGGGGAAGAGAACAACAACACATCTCTAAACTGTATCTTTGCAGTCCAGTACCTCCAATGCACGAGGGCATTGCTCCGCATGGCGCTGAACACAAGTGTTGTTTCTTCCAGCTGTAGGACATATTCTTGTTCATGCAGTGCAGAGCCAAACTTTTACTACCACTTATCTCCTTGCACTCAGCAGACTCAGCACATTCTGCTCAGTGCAGTAGCTATTACCTCTTGCACTAGAACCTGAAGACTTTGCAGGTACTACTTCTCCATCTGTAGACTGGCTCTAAGTTATGGCCAATCTCCAATGTGAAAATGAAACCTCTCCCAGTAAAAAGCGTCCCAAAGTGTCTCTTTACTCTATTGGCTCAATCTGTGCAGTTTTGTGTTCTGGTCTGCTTGTGCTTGTCTTAGGATCTTCTCACAAGGCTTAGATGAATGGGTCATTAGAAGGAACAACTTTTCTAACAGATAGTGGGCAGAGAAGGATACTACCAATAATTTTACTATTCATGAATAGTTAGAGCAGGGGCTCTGAAGATTTTGCTTTCACCTCTATAAAATCAGTTATTTTGATCTATTTCTCCAACATGTGTACACTATGTAGGTTCATGTGCAATGTTTCTGCTCATTTTCCTAACTTTGGTTTTATCAGCACTTGCTTCATCTATCTCTGCACTTCAGAGAAGTTGCAGAACTTAAGAACTTAAATATTAGCAAAACTATGTACTCTACGGAAATATCAGAGAATCCTCTGAAGATATTCACCTCAGAAACATTATGTCCTGCTATCTGCAACCTCTTCTAGAGAATAGTCTTCCTCTCCTCTTCTGGGACCGCTTATGGAGATGAATCAGCTCATAACTTGTCTGACATCCCTAATTATTACGTAGTGTTATCATTCAAGGATGCTGCCAGATGAAGAGGGTGTTGTCTCTGCATGAACTTGCTTTCCTGCTCTCAAATCAAAGATCTTCCTCTAATTAGAGTCATTAATTGATTCAAGCCCAAATGAAGCTTCACAGGCAAGGGCAAATCCAGATGAGACATCATAAATAAGCAATACAAATTGCTCATTCGTCCTATAATTATCAGATGTTTTCAAAACAAGCCTTGTAAGGAGACTGAGGTCCCCTATTGTTTTTATCAGAAAGTTTCTTTAATCACCTTATTTTGAAATATGTTTACATAGAAGATAATTAAATGAATGAATACATTTATCTAAAGGGTTTAGAAAGCAATTAAAACACATTTACAAATCATTTAGAATGGCTACAGCTATCAGAATGACAGGCAACCAAATTCTTCCCCTTGTAACACTCCTGGCAATACCTGTTTTAGCTCTAGCACAGTATACACTTTGTCTGCAAGTTTTTTCAAGCATCATTTGAAAAGAATTTGAAGATAGCAGCCAAGCAACAGAATCAGACAGGAATTTAGGGAATGGGAAATTAAGGCAACTTCCAGTAGCAACTCTGCCATTGCAGCTGAACCCGTACAGATGTAGAATTATTACTCCCTCTAGTAGCTCTGATGACTTCAGGCAGCTAGGCACATTTGTTACTTAAAAGGAATCTGCTTATATCAGCTTATAGTTGAGCTTATAAAATGCATTAATTTCTCCCTATAAATACTGAACACCATGGACTATTTCCAAATTACCACTAAAACGACTGATTATGAGAGACTTGTTCACTCATGAGTCGTTTCAGGACATGCCTAAACCCAAACAAATCCTCTTTCGTTGTTGTTGTTTGAGAATTAAATCTGTATTTCTGAAATGTCAATAATATGGTCACAGCACTTGAGACCGTACAAAGGTCTCAACAACAGGGCACTTTTGGTATGAATTCCAGTTGCAGGTCCATGTGTGAAGAGAGATTACTGACACCAGGCTGGTCCATACATCTTCGTATCAGAGGGTTTCAATCCATCATTACTAGGTCAATAAAGGAAGTTAAATGAGTTCTCCGGCAGATCATTAAACAGAAGACATTGGCATTCAAAGTGTGCCCTTGGTAAAAATAAGAAAAAAATAAAAGGCTTAGTGGCTTCCAGAAATAAGGGTTTATTTAAGATGAAGACAAAAGGGAATTCAATTGTAGCTCTTTCACAGGTAGAGAACAACGAAACCCATAAATATTTTCCACTCATTTAATTTTTTAAAAAATGCACCTAATCTGTGTTCTCATAATTTTCTGTATTTGCTTTCAGTCCTTACTATTGCAAGCAATTCAATGAGATGGAATACCCAGAAAGTGACTTTTAAGCAATTACTAGAGAGCACTTTGAACTTACAACAGTAAATGTACACACTGAGGGCAGATTAGACAAGGGTAATTTAAACAAGTAGAGAGAAAAATGGAAAAGTTATTCTGCGTAGTCTCAACATATGTAATAAAGTGCAGAGATGGCTTCTTACAATCTTGATACTATTCATCCCCACAGTTCTCCTGCCCAACTGTAATTCTCCTCAGTAGCACACTGGTCTTCCCACCGAGATTTCTGAAATCAAAAGTTTGCAGAATATTTCCCATTTTTTCCCTCCTTGTTTCATAAAAAAAGCTCACGGTTTTGTCACCTTAAATACTTTCTTCTACTCAAGGATAAAAATGTCCTCTGCTCAAGTTGAACTCTCTCAATTTTAACCTTTCCAGGTCTATTCCTAACTTGGTCGAATAGCTGAATGAAGCTGCTGTTAGCCAATACAGCCAATGAAATACATGGATTATCTAATAATCAGGAAAAAGCGCTACCAAACTTCTGAGGGTTTCTTTTTGCACACATTTTCCTCCTCTCCTCTAAGAATTTTATCTAATTTACTTCATCCAGCAAAGCTCGAGGTCAGTCAGGATGTGGTTTTATGGCATAACAGCTGTTCCACAAAACTGCCCTTGAGACTGCCCTTATTCAGCGAGTTGACTCTGCTCTCATCGCAGGACAGCCACCTCACAGGTGCTATCAAATGAGCACGTGTGTCTGGGCAGGTGCCAGCCTGATTCTTGTAAACCCAAACCCTTCCACGACTGTGCATTAGCTTGCTGACCTCTAAATTGGTCTGCAAACAAAACCAGTGGTCCTGACTGGCAAAGGAATTTAGGCATTTCATTTTCAGATTGGCACAAAGCAGGGCTATGCTAAAAAAAAAAAAAAAAAAAAGAAATCCTAGACAGAACATAGACTTCCTAAAAGCACATCCCAACAAACCCATGGGTACCTCTTGAGCTACTCAGTGGTAAGTTAAGAACAGAGCAGCATGCAGAAAGAGTAGAGGTATTGAGAGGAGACCAAACAGATAAACCCCATTTCAGTTCACATTTTTCTTGGATAGTTAAGAAACTTCAACTAGTAGGAAAAAAAAAGAGAAAGAAAATAAAAGGAGGTATTGCATACTTGGCTCTGCATTGGTATTATCAGCATTTGACTACAAGACTTTGCAAATAAACCTTTCATTATATCCAGACATGATTTACAGATATATTTCTTCAAATAGAAATACCATATTGTTAATTCTAAGACAAATCTAGGTTTGATTTACATTACATTTCCTTCAAAGTGACACATATTTCTGTTTGCTTTCTGCCAGTGTTTTATTTTCAGATACGGAACAAATTTATACTCCTTTGATAGTCCTACCACTCCTACAGAGCAAACGGTGCACCTTAGCAAGCACTGACACATTCCATCACAAAAATAAATCCTGCAAAATTGCTGACAAAATTATAACACCCTTGATAAGAATAGAAATGTGCCTGGACCTCCTACTCGATGAGTGTGTGCTAGAGAAAATAGCTTAACTTGTTGTTTTTGTCATTTTCACATGCAGAAAGAAAAGTATCTCTCCAGGCACATACCGCACTCAGACCGAATTTCTCTGATGCAGAACATCCTTGAGCAGCCATCGAGCTGAGGTTACTTTAGAGCTCTTTCCTAACTCCCATTTTCTAGGCACAAGGTCTCACGTCATCAGCTTTGCCCAATACTGTCTCCACCTATGTCTCTCTCATTTCCTCCTACACTTGCCTCCCACTCTTCATGCTCTGCCCAAAATTACAGGTGACTGTCCCTTTTGGATTCCTTATCCACTCCCAACTCTTAAAAACTTCCTATCCTACCCATATTAGGGGAAACACCCCCTCAGCCGCTGCCTACCAGGTATTTTCCCTTCACCATCAGAAAGCTCCTGTTCTGAAAAACGTTCCACACTAAAGAACTGCCCATCAGCTCAAGCTTTCTCTGTGCCCTGGTACAGTGTCTTGTGCTTGACGTTTGCCTGACATATGTTTGGCAACGTATCTACAATACAGATTTTTTTTTTTGTTAAAGTGCTAAAATGATCTTGGTTTGCTTTTCTTATACTCTGACAGAGCTGTTTTTAGTTTTTCAGCAGGTGTGGGAAAGTTTGACACACTCACGCATTGTGCTTTTCCCCTTTCTGTCTTGTTATGTTACTACCCACTCTAACAGATTTTCTCCTAATTAAAAAAAATCTGTCTCATCTCTGCAATGGCCTGTGTTTTATTATTTTATGAAGTGATGATACAGGGTGTGGGGGTAGTGGAGAAGAAGGAAAAAAATAAAATAAATGCATTTGAATACTTATTGTGAGGGGAACACTGAAAATCAGCTGAAAATAATTGAATTCACTGATTTCACTCTCCAAAAGGTCCCTGTAGCACATTAATTTCCAAATGCACCTGACATGAGACAACTCAGAAACACTGTGCATCAGGAATCTGCAATACTCCCTCAATCAAGCTTCTGGGAAAGAATAAAGTAGGAAGCAGTTTTTCTTCTGTTATCTAAATGATGTTGGGTTATTTGAAACTATGAATATTTATCTGAATAGTTACATTACTGAACAAATGTTAAGTAGACTCCATCCAAACAATGAAGCAACTTTGAGCCATGAGTAACAGAAAAAATGCCTCTCTTACATACTCACTTCATTAAATTACTAAAAGCAGGCCCATAATTGCAAAGAGAAATGAAAAACACAAGGAGGATCACATCTGGATGAAAAGCTCTTTCACCATAATGTAGATAATGTCTGTGTAGGAAGAGAGATTTTCCACTCACTTAAATTTCTTATGGATGTTCTCCCTTATCTATTCTTCTGAAGCTATTTTCTGCTTTCACAAAACAAAACTATTTTTAGAGAATTTCTCAACTCTGGAAAAATGTGTTCAAGCAATACTTGGAAAGCTTACTAGAATGAGCATTTCCCTTTCTTTTAACCCAATGAACTGAGAAAATAACATCCTGGAAATAATCATATCTGAATACTCCAAAATGTGGTTGAATAGGAAGTCCTTTGAGAAGTCTCCCTTATATCAGCAATCAGCTCCTTCAGAAGTCATTTATTACAGAACTGCAAATGCTTAAAACTAAACATTAAATTAAGAGCATTGTCAAGGGCAGGGTCATAAAATTGCATCCTTGAGTTTAAATGCATTAAAGTTGAAGAACGTGAGAATAAGAATGAAACTACAACTCTGTTGTACTTGCAATCAAGTCATAGTTAGTTAAGGAAACTGGTAAGATAGCACACTTGCTTACCATACGACATTCTCTGTTCTCTACAGTGATCTGGGGGAGGGTTGTGTAAACAGCATCACATACAAAATCATGACTGCTTTCTCAAAAAGCACCTGAATTTTTTTACAGGGTACATATGGCAAGGAGTGTGGGCTTCTGTTAAAAGCACTTGCACATGTGTGCAGTGCATTATTTCATTTGCTGATAGTGACATGCAGCTTCCTAGAGGATGAAAATACTACACTTAGGAAAAGATTGATGCCGCGGCGCAAAAGCTTCTCGAGACTCCTTGCCGCCGGCGGGGGTGGAATCCGCCGAGCTGATTTCTAGCTGCAG
>JAWLRI010000923.1:4005023-4030110 GCA_034781795.1 Crypturellus tataupa | reverse complement strand
ATGCTAAGAGCCTAGGGCCTAACTTATGCTAAGAGCCTAAGTAACTAAAATCTAAGGTCTTGGTTGTTCACGCAGAACCATGTCCCCGATCCTTACACCGTTCTGCAACAGATTGACCTTCCAAGAACTCCCTTGTGATTGGAGGCTGCTGCTAGGGTCAACCTGCCCTCTACAAGGTGGAGGACAAAGAATTAGCCATAGCTACAACAAAGTCCCATGAACTTGAGCTTAGGACCAAATCATATATGGTGAACAACAAATGAACAGGAACACCACAGTCTGCAGGATACAAGCTGTTCGTGTATAGCCGGCTTCACCTTGAATGATCTGCAACGTAACATGGCCTGACAAGAGCAAACAATGCCACTTCCAGCCAGATGGCTGCACTACGCACACCATGTGTTGTACATACTTCACATAGGAGGACAGGGACACAATCAGATCAAGTCAAATTAACGTTATTGATGTTTTCTTGAAAGTGACTCACTACAAATTAGACTGTCCCAAGTTTAACGTGTTGCTAACTGAGCTCCATGTGCTCTTGTCACTAGTACATACAGGTTAGCACAAGCAGAAAACACAAGCAGAAAAAGTAAAATTTGAAGTTTTGGTCTGTTATAGAGCTCTAAAACTGAAAGTCTATCGTGGTAACACAGGGAAAAAGAAGATTAAAAAAAAGTAAAAATTCTGGGGAAATGGCAGGTGCAAATTTCACATTCATTCACTTGAAGAACCTCCCACAGAATAAGCAGCCAGCATGCACCACTTCCAATTCCTACCACCTTCCCTTGGAGACAATGCCATTCCAGCATGCAAGTGGGGACTTCGACACAGCTTTACGTAGAGGAGACTGGCACCATCTGCAATCAGGCTTCCTGATGGGTTTTGTTCAACTAAATATGTAATGGGTGCTTTTATCCAAAGGGTCCAAAGCATTCTAAGCACATTTTCCTTGGATTGACTTACTACCCTTCACTCCTCTCAACTGTAAAGATTTGCTGCTTTCTGCTCACGCTGATGTCCTGAACTGTTGGATGCTGACTGACATCTTCCACACTTTGGCCTTCATAGCCACTCAGTATTAAACGAAAAGGTAGAGCAGAGGCAAAGACTTTCCCCTCTGCTCTGCCCAAGGTCTCCTTTGACCGGGACTTTGGCATCAAAGATTGACCCCATGTCAGTCTTTCCAGGTTCAAGACAGGCTGGCACAGGACTTTGGCAAGAGGCTGAATTGTAACAATAAAGTGTCAGTACACTCAGCCATGACAGATAAGGTTATTTCTTCATTCAAGATTGAATGTTCCCAAACAAGCTCCCAATCAACCAAGCTCCAAATCTAGGAATTATTAGCAGTTTAAAAAGATAATAAATATTCAGAGTGTATGGAAAAAAGGGGGGGGAGGGGCGGGGAAGGTGGAGGAGAGAAATCTCTGCACTCAAATCCAGCTGCGGTTTGATCAAAATCCCTTACACCTTGGTCCTCTCAATCTAGCTCCTCCCTGCAAAGCAACTCCCTGCAAAGCAACTAGCACCTCCCTGCAAATGTTATCCTCCTGAGCCAGACATCAGTTCCCTTGATTGAAATAAAGTCCTACTTTCTCTCTACTTTCAGTATTTTCTTCCAAAACGTAGATTTCATTCTTTTAAGAGAATACCACATCAGTTATTCCACATGTGATCATTTCCATACTCACATACAGTGATTCTTTAAATAGAAAAATACTTTTTTCTAAATGTTTTAAACATTAAAAAAATTAAACAAAATACCATGTAATAAAGCTGTGTATTTGTGGTTCACTGGCAAAAATCCTTGAATGTGAATACCTAATGATGATTTCTCAATGTCAGAAACAGAGGATGAGGGAGAACCAGGAGTAATTCTTTTTATTGGCAAGATAACCATCTTTCCATATATAAAAATATTTTTAATTTCTAAAGCATGTCACAGGAGAGTTATGAAGAACTCCTGCAGATGCAAACACAAGCAAATGCATCTGGTCCCAATATGGAGGAGCAACAAATGAACTTTGAAAGTCCATGATAAAAATTAAAGGAAAAATATTGCAGTTTTAGATAACAATTTTTAAAGACATACAAGTATCTGTATCTTGAGCCCACCTTGGATGTAGAGTTTGCAGAAGAGCCCAAGCCCTTTCCTAGTCTTTCTTTCACATTTTCCCCTACTAGGCAGGAAACAACAGCAACCCAGCCGCAGCAGCATTAGCAATGCTAAAGCCAGACGGTATATCAAGGGAGGCCGATTTCATTTTCAGAGAGCTGATTTCCCTTATTCGCACTTCCACACCAACATACACAACAGGCACCAAGATGCACATGTATGAGTAGTCTGTGCAACATCTGGGCACCAAGACTCTTGAATCCAGGAGGCCTTTAAGGGATATCAGCTATGGAGTTCTTCTGAGTTCATTTCAGGTGGGCAACCAGGTGCTAATTTTGCATAGGTTTTTCTATACCTCTAGGAGCTATCCATGATGAGCTCCTTCATGCTGTTCTGGCTTTGAGAGTCACCAGGATTTGCTCGTTTCCTCCAGAGCTGCTGTCCCACACACCCACATGTAGCTGGGGTTTTGATGACTTGCTGATCCAGCACGTGCCAGTCGTAGAGCTCTTCTGCGCCTGCCTCCGCGCCCAGAGCCATTCCCATTCATGCCAATCTCAGCACTTCCACTACACTTCTCCAAAACATCAGTGATCACTAACCACGGGGAAGAGCCAACGAAATGATCTCTGCAGAATAAAGCAGAGAAATTGGTTAAGTGCACAGGAGAACCACACAGCACCTGAAGGCAAGCAGGAAAATGACCACGTTTAGCAATGAGTTATCCTGTGCAGATTGTTTTTTGAACAGTCTTTTGTTAAGACTGTTGCATGTCTTAGTATCTTTCTCTAATGATCAATATACATTGAAACATATTTTAGAAAAAAGTACTAAAAAAAAAAAAAAAAAAAAAAAACCTTACTTGCCTTATTCACTAGCTCATACCCTAACAACACTTAGAAGAGTAATTAGACACCAGTATGCTAGTTTCATGCAGCTGATCAAAATAACAGTGCTTCAAAATGCACGTACACTGTCTGGAAACCCCACTGCCCTGAGATGACCTTCCATCTCACCTCTCCCTCCAGTACTTAAATACTAGCTGAGCAGCGGGAGTACGGAGCTGCAAGAAAAGGAACATTAAAAATAGGTTTTTCAAAGAGAAAACAAAAAACTTAATCCATTTGCTTCTAGTCTAGTCTCACTGCTTCTTCAGTCTTTGCTTGGAGACTAGAAGTCTTTGCTTCAAGTCTCCACTACAGAGGGAATAGAGTTCAGCATATGGAGAAAACAATCTAATTTTTCTTCTGACTATTGCACCATTTTCAGCACTGCTATTTTTGCTATCCAAAGGAAACCATGCATTACCTCTGTGGTCTAAAAAAAGGCATATAATCAGTTAAACAATTTCATTTGCCCTATGATGCTTTTCTGTAGTGGCTGATAAGGTAAAAGAATGATTTTCAGTGCATCTTAGAACAAGTATATATCTTCATTAAAAATTTTATGAGTTTCTTAGGAAAGACTGAGAGAGAAATCGGTCTCTGGAGACCTTAAGACTCTGTAACAACTTTAAGAAAAAAAAAAGTACAGGAAAAATGGTTATGTCTGTAGGACTCCAAAATTATCACCACTAGTAGGTTTGGGGTTTTTTTTTGTTTGTTTGTTTGTTTGTTTTTGTTCTTTTTTCTTTTAAGAAAAAAGGAAAAAAAAAATTCCCACAAATCCCATTTTTTGGTCAGTTTAGAAGACCTTGAACCTCACTTTCCCAGGTGAGAGTAGCAAGTTTCCCAGTCTTCAGGCTATAAAACCAAACACTCAAACATTTTTTTTGCCAAATGAAAAAGCAATTGGTGTGTTCAAAGAGGAACAGCTTCAGTTAAGAGAACTGCAATAGCAGATCTAACATGCAACAGTTCTACTCGGGTATGGCAATCAGATTACAGGTTTGAAATTAGGGTAATTTATTTCCTAAATTGGGCCTAAGAATTTTTCCTTTTAGCTTTTCAAAGAATAGGCTCATGCTAGGAGGTAAGGGCGAGAGGATATTTCGCTTGATCCACTAGGTTAAGCATGGGAACTGCATGAAACCACCCAAGATATCTGATTCACTGTGGCAACTGTAATTACGTCTTTGTGACAGCGGCAGGTAGAGCCATAGAATGGGCAGTTCGGGCAGTAGCTGTGCAATACCCCCTGGGGGGAAGATGCTGAAACACCCACACCGCATTTATATCCTTCATGACGTGCCTCAGTGTTCCAGTTCTGGCCTTTGCTAGCAACAGAGGTCTCTTGCCTGGTTTGCTGTCAGCTCTATGTAAGCCTAAAGTTTTCTTTCCCTTTGAGCTCTTCCCAGTCTTGTCTTCAGAGATCCTGGCGCTCTTTATCTCTCCCTTGAAAGTCATGCCATGACAATTCCATTCCTCATTCAAATGCATCCTCCAACCTGCACCCTACACAGGACCCAAGGTAAGTCTTCGTTGCCCTTTCAAGACATCCAGCTTCTAGCCGAGGGCCATGTCAGCTCTCCCTCTAAACCAGCTGGTGAGGTCAGAACTTAGATTGGAGCCACTCTGAGGAGCAACAGCTTCTTTGGGCTAACAAGAGAGGCTTTGGGCTTCTCAGAGACCACTACAGATGGTTATATGAGCCAGCCCTGGCTATGGGTATTAATAATGACCAGAGAAACTTCAGAACTAACACAGATGACTTCCCTCTTCTATATGAAGGTTTTTCAAAGCCAGACTTAAGGTCACCTCCAGGTACTATTCCAAAAATACCTACCTCAATGAATATCTAGTAAAGGAGGCAAAGGAAGAGAGTCAAAGCATGCCCCCCGGTTACTAAATTTCTGATTTTCTCTCGCTCCTATTTTTTAAGCAGTGTTGAAATGGTCTTTTGTTAAGATGTTCATGAGAAGGAAACCAAATCCACAGAAGTGGGGGGCAACAGCACCACAGGCAGCTCACAGAAGCCCACATTGGAAGCAAAGCAGCAGTAACAGGTCAGAGACTGAGGCAGAAATTGAAAGACATGGAAGTTTCCAAGCCATGGAGAACAGGCAGAAAAGGCTTGGGCAGGAAAAGGGAATAGATAATGTAAATAACAGAAAAATAAAAGAAGCGTGTTTAAAAAAAAAAAAAAGTTAGAAATACCACATACAAAAAGGTAGATACTAAAACAGAAATCAGAGTATTGGTTGTGGTTTTATAGATCTGAAGATTAGTAGTACAGAGTGGACTGTGAGCACACTTGCCGAGAATATAAAAGTATTTTTAACTACAAAAGGAAGAATGAGAAGTCATTTATAGCACTGAAAGGCCCTCAATTGGTGTAAAAGTGAAGGGAGAAAACAAGATCAAGACGACAAGTCACATCACCGGGTCCAGACAGCACTAAAACCCTCAAAAACATCTCAACATTATTCCTCACCATCCTTGCAAAAAGAGCTGCACACGCAAGTTATGAACATTTACAGTGACAGTAATTTGGTAGCAAAATAAATTTTGACAGAAGGAATGAGCAATGCATTGAAAAGTACTTATCTAAACAAATGCATTTATACTGTGTGCCTGGAAAAAGGAGAAACTGCCCATGTCCTTCGTGAAGCCTGGAACAAAACTCCTGCTTGCTCACGTCCAAGACTGGACCAGAGTGGTTCAAATAACCGTAGGGAAACATTCAAAGGGCACACAACGCTGGCAAGGCACACAGCTGCTCTTGCAAAAACTCAGAAACAATTTTAGGCAGGATACATCACATTTCAACATGAAACTATGGACTAAAACTATGCAGCAGGTAGTACAGCAAAAACATTGTTTCCAAGTGTGGTAGTTTTTAAAGTGAGGTCAGTGTCAAAAACTTCCCAGAACCCGAGGTCAGCCTTGAGCTGAGCCGTTTCTGTAAAAGCAGCAATTGCTCAGCAAGAATAATTATATCCACAGCACTTCTGATGGGGCCTTTGCGCCTTACAGCTTTCTTGGAGCCTCAGTCATTAGCATCTTAGGGCCTCAATCATTTCAATCATTAGCATCTGTTAGACATGAGCACTAAAACTAAATAGCCAACAACTTTCAAGGAGGCTGGTAAGGAAGGGGAAAAAAAGAATGTATCAGAAGTGTCTGTCAAATCAAAGTTTGTTGCTTTTTTTTGTTGTTTGTTTTGTTTACAAAGGTAAAACCTGGTGTAAAACCCAGCTTCCTTTTCACAATCCAAGGTTCACGCACTATCCTGGAGGAAGATCATGCATTTAACAGTCTTGCTTGTTCAGCAAGCTAGGAGGTAACAGTAAAACATTTTAAGTTTCTAGCTTTTACTGGACAAAATATATATTAGTAAGGAACACAAATATACTAAGCCTATGGAAGAACACAGTGTCACATCAGAATAGAAAAATAGACTTGTAACTTTTCATTACAAAAACATCAGTGATGCACAGACTTTCAAGAATAATCTCGCAGAACCATGGGTAGGTTGAGGCACACACATTTTTGACAAAACAAACAAAAACGCTGCACTGACCAATGACCTTCCCAGCTTGAACAAACATTATGTTGTGAATACAAATAGAGGCAAAAATATTTTTAATGTATTTAAGTAACAGTTGCTAAATTTTACTGTCTAACTGGTCTTACACTAATCTGCAGACATGCTGTGGCAATACACACATTTGAATTTTGGCTCTACAAGAAGTCTTTGCACTCATTTCCCTGTCAAACTGTGTTCTAATGAATAATTTGGTCCTTAAAACAAGGGATATTGTTATTATCACACACAAGGTCATTTTTTTTTATGAGCACTATTCTGGACTGAACAGTCTGGCTGGGAAAACTTCTGTTATTTCCTATTATTCCCACCCAGAAAAAATTGCAAATGCAAAAACTGTGTCAGAAATCACATAAGGTCGTGTGCCCTCCCACCCCCCAAAAAAGGACAACAGACAGACACAGAGGGCCCCAGCTGGCTGCAGTGCCCTGACACACAGCCAGTTGATGGTGCTGAGCAGGTGCAGCACAAGCCACCTGGGTGCCCTGACACTGGATTTCAGCTTTGTCCCTTCCCCAGTATCAACGCCGATGTCAAGGATCCAGGCTCGATTGCTGCTCTTCAGTCTCCCTAGGCAGCTCCTCAGCAGGAGCAGCACACACAGTGTCCTGGCTGCCTGCAGACTGGTTCAGCTCTTCAGGTTCCCCAGCTGCAGCCGGAGTTGTTTCTTCTTCTTCTTCCTCTTCAGCCTCCCCATCGTCTTCTACATCCATTTCGAACACCCTCACATGACGGAGATTTGAACTTAGCTATACAAATATTGAAAATCTCCGTTAACAAACAAATCAAACAAAATCACCCAACCTCCCTCACCCCCAAAAGCAACACCACTTTACACATTGGTCAATGGCTTTAAAATAGCCTTTATCAAATATTTCTTTCTTTGCAACAACAAACTAGCAACTATTTTATTGCTTTTCAGATTGCAAAGTAACATAAACTAATCGGTTTAAGTTTTCCACTCTATGTTATGAGAAGTATGACTGCATCCTGACACTCTTGTAATAGATAATGAGAAAATGTAACACTAAAAAAAAAAAAAAAAAAAAAAAAAAACTTGATAAATTTCATTAAGTTAACAGAAATAGGTTATTACTCTGCCCAACCGTAGCATAAATTTCTTAAAATTATTCACAGACTTATTGACAGATACTATACTTACCACACAGGAAACCTTTCTAATACCATTTACAGCAACATACTGAGCTTTCATATTCTCCAGCACTCTCCACTGATTCTCCAAAAGCACTGCCCGTGTGGGTATCTCACCGCTCTGCTCATCCAGCCTGGACATAACCAGAACAGAAGCTCAGAGCTAGTGCATCAGAAACAACTCTAGTATTAAAAAAAACATCAGTTGGTCTGTCCGGGGAGACACGCCAGGTTTCAGCTGAGGTAAAAGGGAATGGAGTGCAGAGCTTAAACTTCCCACCTCTTGGGTAGCATCTTCTGCATCAAGAGGATGAGCTTTGTTCAAGTTTCTCCTTTACAAGAACAGTTTCAGAACAAAGTGCTGAAGACAATGCCTTCGCTTACATCTAAGTTTGGCCTTCACCAAAAGGCTGTATATGAAAAGATTCTTTGTCTAACACAGTGGCCAGAATTAGTTTAAAATAGTCTTGTTTTAAATTGTTTTAAATACACTCTTTATTCTTCAGTAGTCTCTATATTCTTCAATACACAATTCTTTGTAACATAGAAAAATACAGGCCAGTATGTCTATTTTCAAAAAAAATATATATATATGTATGGGTGTATATATATATAAAAAATATGAAATTAAACTTTTTTCAGCTCTCCATTTTAAGACTCAAGAAAAGATTTTCAAATACCTTTTAGCAGAATCCCAGACGAATTCCCTTTCTTGTTCCTCATCAGTGTACACTGAAGACAAAGGCAGCTGAGCCAAGATTCTCTCCTTCCCCTCTTGTTCCACAGTTTCCTTCAGAACTACAGTTATTGTCTCATCATCATAGAAATGTGCATCTAAACAACTGTAGCACCTATGGGAAAATAAATAAATAAATAAATAAAAAGCAGCATTTACTTTTTTGGAAAGTTTCAAAGAATAAAAGTGAACACAAAATTGAAATATTTTGGGATTGACAGTGTTAATGCTATATAATTGGCAGTGAGCTTTACTGTAAATTGTAAAACACTATGTCCTGCAGACAAGACACTGAAAGACAGTCAAAAACACTGCAACATTTAAGGGACCAAAAACTTTTCACTTTTTCACCTAAAATGGGAAGAAATAAGCATGCTAAAAGTAGTAACCACAAGGAAAACACAGGGCAACCCCATCTGGCCTTTCTTTATTAAAGGATAAGTTGGTCCAACATCTTCTAGAGTATTTTCATTCAGGTACCCCAACTCTCATTCTGTCTTACTTCAGAAACATTACAGATAAAAGGGCTGTTTCCAGATAGTTTTGTTTTTAACTAGAAAGCTGTAGTTTACCTTCAGTTAGCATAAAAAATAAGGCTCCCACAATCGTGGATCTTGGTGTACTTGTGCCCTTTCTTAAGGCCTGACTCCCTCAGAGACTACAAGCTAGGCAACTAAGCTTGTTTGACAGGACAAAAGGCAAACTGTAATATCTGAGAAGTTAACTCCATGTAATAACAAGCACTGGAAAATACAGTCTTCAATCTTCAATTCTGGAATGAAAGTCAACTAGATATACTGACCTTGAGTCTGAGCTGTCATTTATACTGTTGTTCAAAAAGCTTCCAAACTCTACAGCAATATGTGCATTACTGACAGACCTAAAAGAAGAGTGATCATTCATTATACCTAGGTAATTATTTTTACACTCAAGAAATCCAAAGAGCTCTGATAGAGCTTTTATTATAGAAGTGTTATAGAAAGATGCTGCAGCCTATCTAGACTTTACACAATACATGGTTACATCTCTAAACAATGTAACTGGAAGGAAACCTTTTGTTTTCTTCTTCCTCCAACAAAACATGCCTAATAAATGCAACCAGCAAACTGTATCCAGCTGGGGGGTTTTTGTGTTCTTTGATGAATTTCAGGCTCAACTGTCCTAGTCTCATGTCCGTTAAGTTAGTTATTACTCAACTCAATAAAAACACCAGTTCAGACTGCTTTAAATACTAATGAGGGAAAAAAAAAAAAAAAAAGTTAGAAACTACACCACAAGGCTGTAGTTTCTTTTGTCATCAGAGACTCCCAACTGAAAACACAGAGAACAGCTTCACCATGTGTTTTCTTCAGTGGTAAAAACACTTTAAAAATTCCTACCTCATCACAGTTCATCATCTCCTCACATAAAGTAACCTAGATTATAAAATAAATACTTTTGGGAGGAGTTTCTGATGTTTTTTTAAGGTCACGACATCTCAGTGATTCCTCTGACAGAATACAACTTAAGCAGTTGCATCAGAACTGACGCAGTGATAAATGGCAACTTGGGTGCAGAAACTCCTGAAACTGCACAAAACTACACCCAGAAGAGACGTTTCACCTGTAAGTCAACCCTCTCATTTTTCATGAGTGCATTAAATTACAGGCTGCAAGGAGTTAACAAAAGAATACTCAGAAGAAGACAAACTAACATTTACATTTTGGTTCTTTACATGTTATCGCTCAGGCAAGTAATTCTGTGAGTAATTCTGCAAAACTAAAGCAGCCTGATTGTTTTTTATCCTAAGCCTGCAAACAACTTGGGTCTTGCAATTAGATTCTTGAAGTCTAATAAGACACAAACTCCTACCACATTTTCCCCTACTGCTCTTCCTAATGTTCCTCATTTACAGATTCAGTGAAAGAGGGATTGTGCTCATGCTGCTTTATCCTTTTTTACAGAAAGCTTCAAGCAGTAACTGGGTGTTACTAAAGCCCACAAACACTGTGCTTCCCCTCTTTCTTACCTGGAAGTATCTGTGTGTCTCCTCAAAATGTATATTTTGGAAACAGAGCTTTCTAACATGGTAAAGAGAACATAATGGATATTGGAGCTTTTATCATTCCACCTATAACATGAAGGGATCAAATAAAAAGTGAGATCAAATTATAATAACTGGTTAATGAAACGCAATAGAGAATAACAGCATACTTACAGAAATGGTAGTTTAAATAACTGTGGCGTGGAATCGTCACTGAAAGGAAAGCAAAATCAGTTTAAAAAGTACTTGCACAATCTTGTGCAAGTGAGCTTTAAAAATAATGCAAAAATACCTTTGAGAAGTTTTGTAGAGAGTCATGCAGACTGCTTGATGCACCGACTTTCCAATTACATCCTATCAAATACAATGAAAATAAGTCAAAAGATATAAGAAGCTACTCACAGCTATGCACCTTTTTAAGGCAAATAAAGAAAAGACAAAGGAAAACCCAAGCACATTTGAAGGAGAAAGCCACCAGCATCTATGCTGGAATAAACATCTCCACTGCAAACACTACTATCACTTGATACACTTGCTCTGCATTTGTTCAGAATATAAAAATGAATATATGGCCACCTAATACATCTATATAATATATAGTGCATACATGATGCTAATTAATGTTCAAATAGATTCCGTTCAAATAGATTCCATTCAAATAGATTCCATGTGTAGGGTCAGAAGAAAGAAAATGAGAAAGATCCCACTACTCTCTCCTTAGCCAAAGGTTCAAGATGCCCAGCAAAGGGGAAGTGAGGCTGCATGTTACCAACTATGGGGTAGGCAGCTGAAAGCAAAGGTTAAAGATTAAGTTTCCCTTGTCTTCAGGTGAGTGCTACCCCAGAAGAAAGTTGTAACTTGTAAAGCCTGAACTTACAGCTGGTTTCTGCAAACACTGATCAATGATCTCTTCCATTTGCCTTTTGACAAAATGCAGCGACTTCTCAGGGTAATAGGGAAACAACAGCGGGCTTTCTGGAAACAGATAAACCAAAGTTCATTTTAAAAACTCACATACCTCTACAAATATGGTGTACTCTATAATGCAAAATGGAGCAAGTCTGGTGGAAGGGTGCTAGGACAGTCAGGAGGCTGCAGTGCATGACTTATGAGGAGAAGCTGAGGGGTTGGCTCAGCCTGCAGAAGAAGGGGCTAAGGAAAGGAAGCCAAGGTGCCTCTTCAGCTACCAGAAGACTTTCTGAAGGTAGAGGAATGTCCTTCACTTGAGTGCACAGCGAGAGAAGAAGTTGCAACAGTCATGATCTACTGTGAGGGAATTTCCAATTGGGTGCAAGAAAACAAGGTT
Source organism: Crypturellus tataupa (assembly GCA_034781795.1). Taxonomy (NCBI): domain Eukaryota; kingdom Metazoa; phylum Chordata; class Aves; order Tinamiformes; family Tinamidae; genus Crypturellus; species Crypturellus tataupa. The sequence goes on along the minus strand of JAWLRI010000923.1, from coordinate 4,018,289 downwards.
TGCCAAGGTGTGTCGAGGTAGCGTGCCCAGCAAGGCGGGTGGCCCTATCCCTGCAGGCACCCAGGACTTGACTGCACAGGGCCCTCAGCAGCCCAGCTCCATTTTGGAGTTAGCCCCCCAGAGAACAGAAGCTTGGACTAGAGGACCTCCGGGTCCTTTTATTATTATTAATTATATCTGTAATACAGCATGCCATGAGGGAAATGAAGAAGAGGAGACCTGCTCGCCCCTTCAGCATTCCTTCATCACCCATTCGAAATTACAGAAACAGAGGGCTGCAGGTAGCCCAGTCAGCATACAGTTGTCACGAAATATCTTGTTTTAGCAAAACCATTTCTGTACTTTTTATAATAGCTATATTTTGCATACAACATTCCCTCTTGTGAAGGAAATTACATTATAAAAAGACACTTTGTTTTTAAGATAAATCTTACTACTTATTTTATATACCTAATCTGTTTCTTTTCCAATATTTAGCTGGAAAAGTATAAAAAATAAGCCAATTAGCAAAGTAATACAGGACACCAAAAGATGGTAGTAGGAGTGTCAAACACAGAAGCACATGTAACATTCCTATCACTATAAACCTTACAGTCCTAAGAAGAGAGCAAGACAAACATACAACTCAATAACTAAATATTCATAGCAATCTGTCTACAAACAATCATGGATCTTGGATGGTAACAGAAGTGAAGTGTCAAATAATCTACATATATTTATCTAAACTATCAAGAATATCTTAAAAGTATGTTTAAAATATTTCTAGAGATTGCTTTGCCAAATGGAAGTGCAACAGCTTATCCTCTTTTGATTTAATTGTTAACAGACCCAAAAAGGCAGCCACATCAAATTCCCTCTCGTAACAACAAGAGAACTCACATTGTAGAAGTTTTACAGTCCTTAGTTACTATGGTTAGTGGAAACTATTACTATTCTGGTCATTCTCAGCATCAGTTTATTATTGTCTCTTACTTCCCTTTTAACACTAATTAAACAGAACAGTGTAGCAGCACTGTAAAACCTTAAATCTCAGAGAACAAATGAAGAAGTCACTGTCAGGTATGAACAAGTGTATTATTACTACGTTAGAGTCTTTATTATTCCCTCCTTATGAATTAAAGTCTCCTAAAATAGACATCTTTCTGGGATTCATTAGAAACCAACATTCCTGAAACTTGTTCATAAAAGGTAGGAAACTTCTAATATCCAGCAAAGGGTAACTGACTGAATAAGCAGCTACATGAAAACTGTTAAATAACAAGGTCCATTTATTTTACTCCACTTAGATAAAAACACATAACCAACACTACAGAAATAACTTAAGTGTGAAAAACAGATTATTCTTCTAAATTTGTTAAGGTCTATATGTTTCTTTGATTCACTGTATAAAGCACAAGTTACCTTTAAGATGGGTAGTATTTTTAAGAAAGTTAAACCATTGATTTCCCTCCGTATTAGGTGGTGATACAAGGTCATCATCTTCATCTTTCAAGTACTACAAAAGAAAGAGATATTTACAAGAATAAAGGACATCAGAACTCACTTCCAACACTGTCCCTCACATGCCTGTTAAGCATCTCCCTTAATATAGTATGTATTATTCTTAATATTAAATCCTCCACCCCTTCCAGGAGCTAATAAGAAAATAAATTATTGTAAACAGTAATATTTCCATGTGAACCCAATCTTAAAATAAAGGATGAGTGCAAATGTTTTGAAATCTAGTGATTAATGGCAAAAAGACAACAAGCAGATTTCAGTTTTACACTAACATTGCAAGTCACAAAATAATTTAATCTCTTCCTTAAAACAGAGTATACATAAGGTTAAGATTACAAAGTAAGTTTTAAACACTCCTTTTCTTAATAACAGTTAAAAACAATACTCTCCTCTATCATAGCTGGAATGTGCAACACAGAAAAAGGCAGAGAGAGAGAAGAAAAGCTTTAAATTTTTTCATCTAAGGATTTTTGTACTTATTCCATTCCCTAGTTTTTACCTGGCCAACTCTCTCCACATTGAAGTATTTTCCTTTACGATTATAGAGCTCTGGTGCCTGAAAAATAAACACATACAAAAGGAAAATTTAACCTCAACTGGTTCAATGACAAGTAGTTTCCAAAAGAAAAAAAAAATCAATTACTTTCCCTAAAGATTTCAAGTTCAATTATCATCAGCAAAAATACAGTCAGATGCTGTACTTGGCATTCAGTAAACAGCTTACCTCATTGAAGTGCTCAGTAAGAAAATCAGCAACAAACGTAATATCTTTTTGAGTCATCTAAAAGAAAGAAAAAAAGGATATAAAGGGTATAAAGGTAGAAACTGCAAGGAACGCATCATCTTCTGGCCAAACAACCCCAGCTCCCTCAGCCTCCCCTGCCGGGAGGATCACTCCAGCCCCCTGGCCATCCTGACTGCCTAGGTCACTGCGGATGACAGCTCTGTTCTTGAGTCCATCAGCTGCAGCCCCCAGGCTGCTGCTGCCTGCAGGCGTCATACAGGTGTATTCCAGCTCCCCTTCCAGGTCTTTGGGAAAGATATTAAAATCCCACTGACTTGTACCAGGGAAAAAGGCAGTTACTGGAGAAGGAAGCACTAAAAGCAGGCTCATCATCTGGAACCTTGATATTTTCAGAAATGTAGCAAAAGAGGTCATTTAGGGCATATAAAGAGCCACTAAGTGAGTATTTCACAACTGTCACACATTCACATACATGCTTTGTAAAAAGAGTAACATTAAAAAGAAATTGTAATACTTGTGAAAGGGAATGCATTAGTTCAAAGCTGAGGCCATCACCTTTCTCAAAGAAACAGTACAGATATTATTGTTCAAGGTTTGGAACCAAAATTGAGCCTTTAATACTGTCCCCTAAGTTTGGCAGAATATAAAAATATATCACCACAAATTAGTAGTGTTATTACTACCTTGTTCAGCTCAGGAAGCACATGATCTTCTGACATCCTCAACATAGCTGATGGAAAAATTATATTCTTAATTTATTAAGAATAAATTATTAATTTGGAATAACATATTACAGGATAAGCATATGAAACACCCACATGGTATTCTGAACTCTGAGTACATAAAGATAACTGGGATCTATGGGTATTTAGTATATTGATCATAAAATTATAATCACTGTTGCTCCAAACATAACCTTTTGTGTGTCCCAGAATTTTCTATGACAACAATAAATAGACAATTATATTTCAGATTGGCTTAATTACTTGCCAACATTTCAATGCTTACAAAACAAAACCAACACTGCCTGCTTACTGTGAAATAAAGCTTACCAACGTAGAGCCATCGAAAAAATGCTTTGAAGTTTTTCATACTGCTGTCAATAACCCTGTAAGAGAAACAAGAAAAGAAACTACTTGGTCTCTATGTCACAAGCTGCCCAGGTTTAAGTTCCATCTTTATTAACAGACAGACAAGCAAACATCAGAAATTTTTGAAAAATGTTTAAAGCATCCTTTACAGCAGGACTACTCTCAAGTTCAGATTCTCCAAGGTGCAGTGAGATGAGATTTGCCCTCCCATCTTCCACTTCTCTCAGCCACATGCTTTCCCAGGCACTTCACTTACTAGGCTTTTTTTAAAAAAAACTAAAAATAAATCAATCAATCTATCTCCAGGCCTTATACTTACTGAAGCAATTCATTTGCTTTCAGAATGAAAGAACCAACAGCAGTAATAGCATCTACAAAGAGAGCAAAACATTATTATTAAGCTTGAAAAAGTAAAATGAGAGTGGGTAAATAGCACACAAACACTATTGTACCTTCAATTCCAGAGGCATCTAATCCTAGAGACTCATATTTTTGTTTCCATAATGCCATTCCTTTCAATTCACTCAAGTGGTATAACAGTGCCTCAGAGCCACTAGGAAGGCAGAACAAAGTAGTGAAGTCTTTTAGTCAGTCCTTTGGTAACTCATTACTTCATTGCACAATGAATTCTTATTAAATGGGTGAAATGGAAACTTTTATACAGTAGTCAGGTATATAAAAGCTATTTATGGATGAGAAATTATTATTTCACAGAGAAATTATTTTAACCACAACTCAAAGTTGCTATGAATGTTTTGCATGGCTCCTATCCAAACAGTAGTCAGGGACAGCATTTGTATTTCATAGAGATTGTTCAAAAATTCTTCACCATCCAAAATTAAATTAGCACATTTTGCAACACCACACCAACACATCTACATTCACAAAACCCCTGATATGGCACAAATTCTTTCAGTAGGGCATATAATATGTCAATTTCTCTCTAATTCATTGGATATCTTGTGACTTACCTCTGCAGATGACTTATGACCAACTTTTGTATACTGGAGTATGAAGACTCTATAGACTGACCAAGTTTTTTTAAACCCTGTTAAGAAAAGAAACATTAACATATGTTTATATAACAAGATATTAATTAAAGGATAATGAATACATGAATATTTAAAAAACATTAACATACCTTTACTGTCAGCTGGTTCATTAATAACGCCTGAAGTTCCAGACTAAGAACAGGGTTTGGAGTAGAAAAGAGAACCAAATATGCTTTCATTCTGTATTTCAATTTCAAATGCAAATGCATACTCAGATAAAACAACAGTAACTACCTTGCTTTGCCCCATAATAACAGCTGCATAAACTCATCCTGAACAGAAGTGGTTGTATTCTTTTCCTGCCAGTCAAAGTGATTGAAATAGATAGGTAAAGAGATTAAATTCAGTCTACCAAATAATCTCACATAAATATATAGGAAAGAAAAAAGCATATTCTAGAATGCTGAAATCAGACTCCTGATCACTGAAACTCAAAGACAGAGTCAAGTAACTTATTTTCAATTCTACTCCACACTAGAAATTCCAATTAGTTCAGCATCACCAAGAATCTACGTTTAAAAAAAAATCATTACCAGTTTAAATTAACTTAATTATTACCAGTTTAAATTAACTTTTAGCCATGATCAATGGCCATCGGATGTAAGCCAATCCAAAAGCATCTAAAGCACGAGTCTGTTACACCTGCTCTATTGAACCAGGCTGCAAGTGCTGGTGGACTGCACTCAATATTTATAGTAGGCAGCCTATCAGTGACTGAACGATATAAAAACACAACTTAAAAAGAAAACAAATGAGCAGTAACTGTGGAAGTTAGAAACTATCACTTTGAAAAACTTGGAATAAATAAAATACAGAAATATCACAATATAACCATGCTTTATTATATTCAGGTATCTCTAGCTTCAAAGTATTTAACATGGAATAGCTCTTGGGTTGCCTCAACTCAGAGACTGTTGACTGGGGGGCATTAAACTTAAGCAGGATTAAGATACAAACTATGTTAACAGCAACAAAAGAGCTACTGTAAGAAGTGTACTTCTGCAGTACCTGCACAAACTTTGTTAGCCGCGAGTCCATCTGCATCAATATTTCTTCCCAGGCTTCACACATGCATGTCAATGATAACTTTATATACTGTAATACAGACACAAACATTAGCTTTATTACTTTTCTCCACCTTCAATATACATTCAAGACCAAGATGTTACAATAGTAGGAGGAGACAAACTAAACATATTATAAAATTTCAAAGGTAGAGCTCTACATTAACTTAAAATCAACTTAAGTTCCCTACTAGATAGTACTTTATTTGCAATTTACAGACTGAAGTCTGTAAAAACTGCAATTTTAGAGATGTCAAAACAAAATTGTACCTGTAGAAGTGTTGAAATGTGAGTAAATTTTCGAGCCATTCGAGTTACTTCAGGTAAATAACTTGATAAGAGACTAGTGTCCAGCTGTAACAAACAAGTAATAATTAAGTGACGATTTTTCTCTAGAGAAATTTTAGACTACGGAAAAGACAGACTGGGAGGAACTAACAAAACAAAGAAAAAACCTCTTTTCTGACTTCCTCAAAGTTGATTTTAAGAGGGAAATACATTCCAAGTCAAAGGAGCACAATTTGATACATCAACAAAAAATCATGATAAAAAAACTTATTTTGACATTTTTGAATCCTGACAGTAATATTTTAGGAATGTCTGTGCTTGATAGTCTTCATAATTTCCTGCACTGCTGCTGTGTGTTTGTGTGCAAAATAAAGAAAACCTGAATAAATATAGATATAATTGAATAAATTAATGTTACATCCAAAGTAATATTTTAAAAGAACGTCCCAGAGCTTCACTTCCATCAGTCTCATCAGTGAGACTGCAAGTTAATGTGAGAAACCCAAAAGCTAAATTGAGGTGAATTTTAGAAAGACTGGAGAGTAGTTTGTGGCTATCCTGCAAATAACAGGAAAAAAATGAAGCTACTTGAAGCTAACTAAACTACAGCTTTTCTATTATTAAAAGAACATTGTAAACTTATTTTACTTGCCTGAAAATATGTCATCTCTGCTTCAGTGTCTGAAGAGTCCTGTATCTCTGTAATAACTGATAGTGATTTCAAATCGCTAGACAAACATAAGCCACGACAAGAGCCTGGCACCTGAAGGATTCAAGTTTAAAAGTTAACAAAATATTGCATTATACAAGAAATACAACAATGTATTTACTGTGCTAGCAGATTTACCTACAAAGGTAGGTAATCAATTACATACAAAAATTCAAAATAAAATTTTCAGCTAGTATACAGAAACTAAAGTACCCTTGTTACTGTGGATCAATGCTAAATTAGTTTGTTGCATTTGAAACAAGACTTTAAACTACACAGAGCTGTCAATAAACAAGCAATCATTCCTTTCTTGCAACTTCAACAATCTCATTTCACTCATTTCCAGTCATACATCTACTGTTTTATCCAATCAAGATGTATTTGGAGAAAACTCTACGGGAAGGAAGTGAACGTACCCCAGTTACGAGCGCAATCTTGAACATTCCATAAGCATAAATCTCAATGAACCCTGAGCTGCCACCAAGAACAAGAGCATTGAGCCTGTAAAAGGAGAATACATGTTGATGAGTATACCAGAAAATAAAATTGCCAGTTCTTCTCTCTAAACTATCAGAAGTTACACCTGTCTGTCAGATTCTAATGCACACAAATATAATCCTTAATATTTAAAACAGAAGTCTGCTAGTAAAGATACCCTAATGAACCACCGAAACCGAAAGAAACACCACACTGTCAAAAAATTAAAGAACAACCAACAATCAGCAGCTTGGATTTCACTAACACAACCCCTGCCCCGATATAAACGGAGAACATTATCAGTTAATAAATGAGCAGAGAGAATGGGAAAAAAAAATAACAAGCAAAGTTGAGGCACACAAGTCCACCCTCACTAACTTTAGTCTTTACAAAGGAAAAAATTAACAGTTTTTAGCATCAGGCCACTTTCCAACACAGACCACAAGGAATTCTTAGGAAGTAGTTTTTTTGTTTGTTTGTTTGTTTGTTTTAATGCTACTGATTCTGTCCTAACTATGTGCAGAATGAGCTTGTGGCACTCACTCCATGACAGGTAACCACAGCACTAGAGTCAGAAAAAAAAAAAAGAGGATCTGGAACAGATCTCTCTGTGCTGTGCTCACTTCTTAAAGCCAACTTGCTATGATAACTTGGGAAAAAAAAACAAAGCTTGTCTGTGCCTATTGGCTTTGTTTTTCCATTAAAAACATAAAGCTTTGGACAAAGAGTTTGTCTATTGCTGTCTTACGCCATTATACTTTCCATTACATATTAAGCAAGTATGTCTTACATTACAGCGAAGAGTAAAGCTCTCCAATATAAAAGAAATAACGACATTTTACGTGTCCCTGTATAAACATCGGAAAATTAACTGCAATTTCTGCCTATTACACAGGTTACCATATGAGGTCAGGCAATGCTTCCGTTAAAGCAAATATAGAATTTAGCAAAGCTGTATCTGTAAAGTTTCTGATTTGTTTAATTGCATGTCTGAAAGAAAAAAAGTCAGGAAAGCTCTTACAACACATACACACACATCTCCTCTGTCTTTTTTCTTAGCCCTATTATAAGAAGAGACATCAAGTCTTAAGAAGAAATAACTGATGCCAGCACAGAGATGTAGATTTTGAAATGAGGAGTATGATTCTCAGCGACGGGTCTACATGGGACAGTAAGAGAAAGGAAATGGAAAAACAAACACAGAAGTGAAGCGCCCTCCTCTAGGTTGCATGGCAAGTGTTCGGCAGCGCTGATCTCCATCTGATGCGCTTGACCTTATGCAACTGCTCCTCACAGGCTCCCCAGTAAAAGATGCTTAGTTATTTGAAAGTAACCTTAACATAGCCCACTTCAGGTTGTGTGTCAAGTTTAGCTTTGGTAAAGCTTTAGCACTAAGGCAAATCCACAGCAAGTCCCTGCCAGGAAGAACAAGAGCACACAATGTTCCCAAGATCAACTTAATTAAACATAAACAAAATTCCCATCAAATACAGATCAGGCAATCTTTCACCGAGAAAAGCATCTATGGTAGCAACAGCAGTTGCTGGTAAGACAATCCACACACACCAGACAACCTTTCTAAATGGAAATGGAAAAAAAATAGAAATTGAAGAAGACTTTAATTAAAATACATTCTATTGACCGCAACTTTGTACAAGAAAAAGAAGGCATTCCACATCCTTTCTCCAGAACCATGAAAAATAAGTTATTAATAACTTAAAAAGGAAAAACATCCAATATTTTACAATTAAAAAAGCCACAGAATTTACCTTACATCCCCCAGAAGCTTCATAATCTCATCTGACTTTTCTTCACTGAAAACAAAAAAAGATGGAGATTTGTGTAACTTGTCTTAATATCAGAAAAAATAAATAAATAAATAAAAAGAGATTAAAATGAACTTCTCACCTGAAGATTTTTGCAGTGGTACTATAACTGAAAATAAAATAATTATTGTCAGTAACAAGGAGCACATGTGTAATCTAAAGCATTTTATAGCATTAATAACAATGACAATATGACAAATCAGACCTTCATTATGTAATTCTTACTTTTTTGGTAGTGCAGGTAATTTAGGTAAAAGAAGATTTGACTCATCCTCAGCGTTGTAAAAGGAAGTGAGAACACTGAAAAGGAAGTATAATTGTCTTTACTATGGAAGTTGCAAAAAAGGGAAAAAGTTAATTTATTTCTACCTCCAAAGTTACAGCAGAGATTCAAATGGTCACAATGTATTAAAAAGTTGCCAATCTCAGGGTCCAGTTCTGCTCAATAATCTAATCTATAAAATAAACAAATTAATTGTGAGGAGGATGGCGCTGGCCTCTTTTCATTGGTGGCCACCGGCAGAACTAGAGGAAACGGCCACAAACTGAAGCATCAAAAGTTCCACAGAAACTTAAGGAAAAATTTCTTGACAGTGAGGGTGACAGAGCACTGGCACAGGTTGCCCAAAGAGGTCGTGGAGACTCCTTCTCTAGAGATCTTCAAGACCCGCTTGGAGGCAATCCTTTGCTCTAGGTGAGGCATGTGCAGGGGGGTTGGACTAGATGACCTCTAGAGGTCCCTTCCAACCTCAGGCATTCTGATAAAGGGAGTTAGTCTTATTTTCACCAAAGGAGAATAAACAACTGTTTATCTGCTCGGTAGACTGTCAACAAATCCTTCATGAATTATCCATTATGCTGATACTCTGTATAAACTCAACTCTGCCCCCTACTACACCTGCACCTCAAAAACTTCTTCAATTTTAAGACACATACTACAGTATGAGGAAGACCAAAGCTCAGTACTTTTTACCATAGCTTAGACATGCTGCAAAGCACAGGATTGCCTATTAGGAGATAAATTTATCTTTTTATAGAGAAAAATGATAGTCCCATAAAAGATGTATTTTCTTTCCTACTGTTTTAGATTTCTACTTTACAGAGAAGAGAACCTCCAAGTCATTCCCTCCCCACACTCCTCTCATTTATAAAAATAAATGTTTGTCTTGTACTTCACCATGACACATATCAGAGAGTTTTGAGAGATCACAGCACTCTGACACCCTGAAGCAATTGCACTCATGACAGATGCACCAAAAGGCCAGGGTATAATAAACACAAAGGAAGTCAAGATTTAAATACAATATTCTCCTTGGTTAACAAGATAGATGAATAATAATATTATTACAAATAGTTTAATAAATGAATACATTAGTGTGTATTGATGTAAACTGAAGCAGGAGACAGTCCTCACATTAACACCAAATTAAGTAAGCTCTTAATAGGCGAGTGCTCAAGTCTTACTGCAATATTCCCACATAACCTAAAAGAACCTCACGACTAAGATTACATCACTACAAATAAGCATATAAAATGTCAACTCTAAAGTCAATTTTAACAAAAAGGTTAGAAATGCTAAGGCTATGTATTGTATCCTTTTATTTACCCACTTGTAACATACTAACTATTTATTATATAGTAAAATAGCCTATGTAGTACATAGTCCACATTTACCTGTCATTTTTCAGACCTACCTGCTTTCTTCAGTTACCTCCATCCAGTGCATGTAGGTAATGGAAGAGTCCACAGAGAAGGAGTGCAAACTTTCAGGTTTTTCTACATCACACAGAATAATCCGCTTGGTATCAGTAAGGCCAAATGCCAAAACTATAGAACGAAAAGTATAATATATTAATAACCAAGATGCAAAAAACTGTATTCATATTATGCTGGACTAGGAAACAATGTTCCTTCAAGGCCTATTACTGGACAGAATAGTTGGATCCAATTTTCTCCTTATTTTTTATTAACTCTGCCTCCAAACTCTCACTTGAAATCTAATTTCTACTATGCTATTTTTAAGCCAAAAGTCTGATGTTATAATTATTCACCTGCATATTGAATTGTACATGCTTCTCACAACAGTTCTTACAAAGCACATGCATTAGTCTCTGCAATTTTGACATTAATCTATATTTGAAGACTACTCAATAGCAGTAAGATACTATGCAGCAATGAAAATACTCTGCTTAGTTAGGGACTGGAAGCCTTGCTATACCTTGGAAAACATATTCCTAGACATAAATTTACTTTGTAAAACTTTCTTGCAGTAGCCTTCAACAGTGTATCCTTCCCATAGCTTTGAATAAAACAAAAAAATAAAATTAAGCTATCCTTTTCTTTCAATACCATTTATTTGAAGATTTCCCCTAGCAGGAAAACGCATCACCTCAGTCTGCACTGATTTCCCAGTTTGTTTATTGTTTTGTTTTTATTGCACCTATCACTCATACTTCACCTTACTTTTGCCATCCGGTCTCCACGCGAGAGCAGTCACTTCCTTCCCCGTATTTTCATTTGGAGGCAAACTCCAAACGCGCTGGAAGTTTGCAAGGCGATGGAGCAAGACCTGAAAAGCCAACACGTGCAAGATCAAAATTAATAATAATAATAAAAATAACAATAAATCATCTTTCCCCATTAATGCTAGCTTGTAAATCAGCTTGGGAAGGAAACTCTAGGGCTCTTCAGCCACTCCCTTCCCCTGGGGCCGAGGGCTCCTTCCCGTGTTGTCCACCGGTGCGGGGCGGGCTGAAGGCACCAGCTCGCTCTCCTCGAGCCGGATCACGACCAGGAACGGGAGCCCCAGGAAAGGGCTGGGCGCTCTGGATCACGACCAGGTTGGGGGGGAACCCCGGGAAGGGCCGCGCCGCCGCAGCCGGGGAGGCCTCGTGGAGGCGCGCGGCGCTCACCTCCCCCGCGCGGTTGGCCAGGGCGATGAGGTCGCGCTTGGGGGACCAGGCCATGAAGAGAACCTCCTGCGGCAGCTGCTTCTCGCCGACCTGCCGGAAGGGCGGCATGGTGCCCACGGCGCCGGGGCCCGGCCCCAGCGCTGCGGCCGCTCCGCTCCCGGGAGAGCAGTTTTCCTCATAGCGGAGAAGGGGCAGGAGGAGCTGCGGATGCCCCTCTGCAGAGGCAAGCGTTAGCTTCCTGCAGGGAGCAGGAACGTGAAGTAATCGGCAGACCAGGGGGCCTGAGGGGATGGCGGCACAGAATGAACATAAACCTGGTAAAGATGTCCTGGTCCAAGGCTCTGCTTTCCCTATGGCCCACTTGAATTAGCTGGCTCTTTCCAGGAAGCCGTGGGAGGAGGATGGTCGGGTGTCTGAACTTGAGTGAGTGAATTAGAATCTGCATCAAAGATGTAGTCTGCTCTGCTTAAATGTGCTGCAGCAACGGACCTGCTCCGTAAGCGCTCTCCCTTGCGCGTAATGAGGGTTGGCAAACTGTTTGCAGATCCAGGTTTTTGAAGATGGAGCTGACACCACGTCCCCGGAGACGCCAGAATCTTCCGCCTTGAAGGTCCCCAAGAGAGGTAGGAGCGGGTGTGCCGAGTGCCGTGGGCCGTCCCGAGCGGCGCTGCGTGGAGCTGCCGCCCCGTGTCCTGGCCCCGGAGCCCCGGGCTCAGCCGTGCGGACCTGGGCTGCAGCCTCCCTGCCCCGGGGGCCCACGCGTCCGGGGCCCAGGCGGCTCCCGGGGCGCGTGGGAGCCCCTCGGGAAGCGCGGACGGAGCCAAGCGGAGCTCGTGGCTCGGAGCCACCTGGCCGGGTGACACCGGGAGGCTCCCACGGGGCCCATGGCGGCTCCCGGCCGGAGCGGGCGCTGGGAGCGGACGAGGCCGGGGGCAGCGGGAGCTTTTCCGACCTGGCGGCGCCGCCGGCTCAGCCCCGCGGAGCCCTCGGAGAATCCGCCCGGCTGCAGGTCGGTGCCGCGGGGGAACCCGCAGCCCCACTGAACCGCAGCCGGGTCAACCCGCAGCCCAGCTAACCCGCAGCCTGGTTAACCCGCAGGTCTGATAAGCCACAGCCTGGTTAACCCGCAGCCCAACTAACTCACAGCCTGGTTAACCCTCCTGGTTAACCGTCCTGGTTAACCGTCCTGGTTAACCACCACTCGCTCATCCTGCTCCCCAGCACCCTGTGGCCTCGTTAACCCCCAGCAGGGCCGGTCCCCGTCTTGGCTACCCCACAGCCCTGATAATGCTCAGCCAGGACCGGGAACGGCTCCGCAAATCCAGAGCGCAGGGAACGCGGAGCCTGGGTAATCGGAGCGTGGTTAATCTGGAGCACGGCTAATCTGGAGTACACTTAATCCAGAGTACAGTTAATCCGGAGTACGGCTAGTCTGGAGTACGGCTAATCTGCACCTGGGTGCAGGTAACCCAGAGCCCGGCCGATCCGGAGCCCGGCCGATCCGGAGCCCGGCTGATCCCAAGTTTTCCGCCCCTAACGCGGGTCCCGTCCCCACGTCCTGCCCCCTGCTCCCCAGGTTGCCCTTGGGATGTCCTTGCCCCA
>JAWLRI010000923.1:3937421-3977917 GCA_034781795.1 Crypturellus tataupa | reverse complement strand
GTTGGGGCCGCGCCGGGCGGCAGCGCGGTTACCGCCTCCCGCTGCCGCGTTCAGCGTGCGGCCTGCTCGGGAGCGCCGCGCTGCTGTGTGCTCAGGGGCCTGTGCCTTGGAGTAGGAAACGTTCTGACTTGTAATACGGGATGAGCTGGTTTAACGGCACAGGATATGTGTGGGTTTATTGTTTAGCTTGTCTCTGAATACAGCTTCACAAGATTAGATAATAAAACTTAAAATGTTATAGCCCTAGTATTGCTAGATGTGAAAATATGGAAATAGCATTAAGGTATAGAAAATAGCATTAAAATACTATAGCAATGCCGCTCCTTACAGAAAAGGGTTATATTAACAAAGCAGTTTACACCAAGGTGTATTCATTTTTAATTACTTGAGTTTAGGAATTTATATTACTGTTGTTACTAAGGGAAAGTGTCCTGAGGATGGATGGGATGAAAGTACCATTGAGCTGTTTCTTCATGAACTTGCCATTATGGATAGCAACAACTTCCTGGGCAACTGCGGTGTGGGTGAGAGGGAAGGAAGAGTGGCCTCAGGACTGGTGGCCCGAAGGCATTACAGGTACCAGTCATCAGCAACTTGAATTACTGTGCTGTTTCGTTATTAATATTTTCAAAGTGCTTTTTTATTACGTCTACCTGAAACTTTGGCAGTATTTGAGAAACTGTGTTAATAATTTGAGAAACAATGTTAATACCACTTTTTGTATTGAACTTGCATTAATAACTCATTGGAAAGTCTTGAAATCTTCTGATACTTGATGGATGCTTTGTATGCTATAATTCTAGAGGCTCTGGATTTTTTTTTAAATTAGATTTGTAGGTTTGTTTGTTTGTTTGCAGTAGTATTCTGTGCTTGGTATCTTTGTTGATGTTTCATTTAACATGAGTGAAACAAAATAAACCTTTTTCAATGTTTATCCTTGAAATATTTATACCAAAGCATGTCAAAGATCAGTTTCCATATGATAAAGCTTACTAAAATGCTAAACTACTTTAGGTTAAACAGCTTCAAGAGTCCCACAGTGCCATGAAAAATGAATGCAGAAAAGCCCTAATACACAAGTTGTAGGCTTTTCCACTTTCTGTCCTGTAGACAGACTGAGATGTGTCTAGTAGGGAGGTGGAGGTTGCACCGTGGAGGATATCTGAGTAAGTTCTGCTTTCTGACAGCACTAGAGAAGTTGTGTCCAGTTTCTTGGTAGAGAGTTCCTGGTCTACTATCATTTAGCTACTGCTGCTCTGGGGTGACTCACCTGGCACCTCATCCTCACATGTGAGTGTCAGCAGTAGCAAGGAAGACTTTCTGCTGCTCCACTTAACTTGTGCAGCAACATTTACAGGTAAATCAGGGAGATTTTGAATACCAGGAAAAAGTTTTCAAGCCTTCTTTCCTTTCTGCTTTATAGATGCCAGAGACTAGTATTAGGGAGGAGAATTCCTTAGAAATGAGCTATATGAGAAAGGGGAGAGTGATTTCAGGTTATGGTCAGTGAGTATATATGGGAAAGAAAAAGCAGTATTATAAGAAGGCTATTAAGAGCATAGCAACAGGAATAAGTAAGGAGGGAGTGAGAGTTAGTGCAAGTTTCAGTTAATTATCAACTTACTGTAATTATCCTGGAACATGAGAAAAGCATTTAAACTGTAAAACTGCGCTTCTAGAAGCTCTGAATTCCATCCATTCATCAGACTTCATTTCACTCTGTTCCCAAAACAGAAAGAAATTAAAGCCATAAATAGATGTGTGTTGTTACTAGCTTACTTGAACAGCTGCTACATTTCACCCAGGGTTAAGGTTATTTCTGTATGATTATATTTTGCAAAGGATTATTATGATCCTTCAATCCTGAAAGGCAGTAAGTAATACCAGCATTTGTAAATGTAGTGTATGAATGTAGAATGGAAACAGAGGTGGTATTGTGCAATACATAATGTTGAATAGTAGTACAAAGTGGATGGTTTGAAGATGTGAAAAAGATGGGCAAAGTCATAGGGTAACATAAAGGTTTTTTTCAGGACATTTTGTCACAGTATTTATGGTCAATATGTGACCCTGTGAAGGTGAAACGCTTGTCAGAGGAGCATTTCCAACACCATTTTGTATATAGGCAACTTTTTTTTTCATTTGTTTTTCTTGAGAGTTGTGTGTACAAATGTGTCACCATTTACAACGCTAATTCAGTAGACATCAAGAAGAGATCAAGAGTTTCAAAATCTTCTTAAAAGCGAGTCTGCCAGACACTAGGAGGTTTGTTACACTAGGCATTCTCGCAGTTTCTGTCTGCTTGATAGAGCATTGTTAATCTATTCTTCAGGAAAGAAAAAGTTTCATATAAATGTATGCAATTTGCTATAATAGAACTAACTCATTATGGTATTTTGATGTTACATTGGGTATAAGGTTTTCAAGAACTGTTTATCAAACTAATTTTCAGTCAGGAGGAAATGCTGCTTTGGGACATGAAAAATCTTGATGGATGTTTCCAACTTTTTCCATTTAGGTTGATCCATGGAATTGGAAGATCAGGTGATATTTCTGCTGTCCAGCCAAAGGCTGCAGGGTCTAGCCTTCTGAACAAACTTACTAATTCGGTAGTTCTGGATATTATAAAGCTGGCTGGTAGGTGTAAAGCTACAAGTCTTTCTCTTTGGTGGGGACTTACCATGTGCTCTTCATTTTAATTTCCAACTTGCTTTTGATGTGCAGGTGTCCGGACTGTGACCAATTGCTTTGTGGTTCCTATGGCAACTGGAATGAGTCTGACTCTGTGTTTTTTAACGCTGCGACACAAGAGACCAAAGGCAAAATACATTATTTGGCCACGTATAGACCAGAAATCTTGCTTTAAATCTATGATAACCGCAGGTAAGCGGGAGTTGACTGGGTATGCACTGTGTTATACTAATAAATTTAAAATTACTATTCTTATATTGGTCCTGAAGCTATATGCACCTGTCTCAGATGGAATTCTTTATCTACCAGACTATAAGATATGAGCAGAAGTTTATCCTCGTACTGAAGCTCTCTTCTCTTGCAGAAAGATTCATGGGATTAAGGAACGGGCGAGTAAGGGAGACCGTAATTTTCCAGCTCTGTGCTCTTACCTTGGGCAAAGCATGACATAGATTCTGGGCTTAGTTCCTAGGATACATGGAGGGTTTTTTTTTTTTTTTTTATAAACCACTTGTTTGATGCAAATGACTAGAAGTTTGGATCCAGAGAAAGTGTTCTGTCCAGGAGACGTGAAGTTTGAAAGGAATTAGATGAGGACACACAGCCTATGTATGTGAGAAAGGTGAGAGTGTTTTCAGATTACACTCAATTTAAAAAAAAAATCAAGGAAATTTTATCTTTATCACTATAAAGCTAAGGAAGATATGAGTAAATATGATTGATCTGTTTTTTGGAGTTTTTTGTTTTTGAAAACTTTATAAAGATAGCTATTACAGATTTACTTAAAGATTTGACAGCTAAAAAGGAGAGAAGCAGCTATTAGATGTGTAACCATTATCAAAAGCAATCTCCTATTTCTAGAACTAGTCAAAAAACAACCAAGGCTAACAATGCCAAATCATTCTAGTCTAAGTTCTTCCATATAGTTTTATCCCTGTATGTCAATGTTAAGGCATTTTGTTGACCCATGGGCCATATAAGCACATAGCTACTGCTGTGATAGACAACTTTGGCTGCTGATAGAATTCTGAGTTGTTGTACATAAAGCAGGAGTGGACAGGCTTTTACAAAATTATGTTTTCTGCAACAGTTCGGAGCGAGGAATATGGGATATGTGAAAACGTTAACAACAAATGTTAACAAACAGCAACACAGTACAGAAGTACGTAAATGAGTGTTCTTATGTAGAGATATCCCTTGACCTCATGCCATATAAAGAAAATTGTTTTAATTCTAGCTCTGTCTCAGAACAGTTATGTAAGTGATGTAGTACTTTTGGTGTGCTGAGTGTCAGTTAACCTCAAGGAACATGCACACAATTGTAGGGTTTCTTCTGTTTCTTAGTATTTTATAACTAAAGTCTGAGGGGTAAATGTTTAGAAAATTATTTGCCAAATAACTTTCATTAGGCAGATCTGTCGTTATCGACTCAGGTATGTTTTAAAACTCATAGAATTAGTGTTGGTTGGAAGGGATCTCTTGGGGTCTATTGTCCAAGCTCATGCTTGAAGTGGGCCTGTTGGCAGTACTAGGACAGGTCAGCCTTGTCTTTGTTTAGCTAAATCTTGGAAGTCTTTGAGAGTGGGGATTCCACAGCCTCTCTGGCTTGCTTGTTGCAGTGCTGCACTCTCCTTGCAAGGAAAAAGACTTTCTTATGGTCTCTTCTGAGCCTCTCAAGTCAAATTTTATGGGTGTTGCATTGTCTTACATCCTACCAAGAAGGATTATTTCTCTCATCTTTGCAAATCCTCTTCATGTGGCTGAACGTTCTACTAAATCTTTCTGTTAGAACAAGAACAGCCTCTCCTGAACAACTTGAACAAGACTTTTTCTAAGTTGTGTGCATGTGTTCACTGTACAGCAGTTATCTTGGTGGCCCTCTGATGGTCTCAACATCCCACTTGAGCGGCAAGTTCCAAAACTGGAGTGTGATTTCAGATGTGTCTTCACTAGTATTTAGAAAAAGGGGATTATCTCACCCTCTTCTCTTCTTTTATTCTAACTTTTCTCAAATGTGTTCTTGAGAAATAACTGTCAGCTGTTGTTTATAGACTTCTGGAAATGTTAAAATCCAAAGTGTTTTTGTTTGTTTTTTATGAAAAAAATCACTTTCAAAATGAGGTCAAACATAGCAATCTTTGTTTTAGAAGAAGTAATTTGAAAATTGATTAAATGAATAAGACAGGAACTTACGATGAAAGCAAATTCATCATGGTCATTGATAGACATTAATCCATCCATGCTTTTAGAGAACCTGATTATAAAGTTGATTGTTTTTTCAAATTTATGTTGGAACCAAAACATACTTAGGGATCTTTTCTGCATTCGTTAGGTTTTGAGCCTGTGGTGATAGAAAATGTGTTGGAAGGTGATGAGCTACGGACAGACATCGAAGCAGTGGAGGATAAAATCAAAGCTCTTGGTCCTGAAAATATTCTGTGTGTTCATTCCACAACCTCTTGCTTTGCTCCAAGGGTACCTGATAGGTAAGTAGTCTTGTAGTAGTAAGTGTGGTAGTTGTTGCTGCTGTAGCAAACCTGCATGTTTGAGATCCATCTTCTTAAAACTGCTTAATTGCTGTCAAAAGTTATTAGAGCAGAGGCATTTATCCCTGAGTTAAGGGAATTGGTAGGTTGAAATGAAGTTCCACTTATAGAAAAGAATATTTGACAACTGAGAACAGTACAGAATGTTAAAGTGAGAGTAATACGGAAGATAACCCTTCTGCTGCATGACAGAGATTAGTGATAGACTCTTGGAATGAAATGAATGTTACTGTTGCAGTGGTTTGTTTTGTAACTTTTCAGAAGTGGTAAAAGTAAATTTTCAAAGAAACACAATCCAGAAAATGTAGTTACACAGTTAATGCTACAATTTGGTATTGTTATCTTCTGTCCTTTAGCCGACTGGTCTATTTTCCTTTTTAGTCCTTTTTAGTGTTAGTCTGTGCATTAAAACAGTTCAGAATACTACAGCCTACAGAAGGCCTTTTTAGAGCTACCCTTTTCCTGTGTTACACTGCTTTTAGAGCTAATTAAGATACACTGATATAAATAAGCTCTTGGAAGCATCTAGGACAGATGTGCTATGCAAGTAAAATGGACAATTTGCCCTGGTGTAACTTATCCTGGTTTGAACATTTGCTGCCTGATTGCATGATACTACTTATAATTTCCAGCTGTTAAATCACCATTAAAAGAGACTTAAAATACATTTCATTCTTTCCTAATACTATGTGTCCATGTACAGAACTTCTGTAGTTGCTGCAAAGATGTCTTTCAAGCACTAGCTGAAGCAAAGATGAGCAATATAGCCATTCACACGGAATAGCTGTTCAAGCGTAATTGCTATGAAGCTTACTTTAAAAAAGCTTTCAGACTGAAAATGGCATGTTGAAGTAGGGGTGGGCGAGTCACTTGTTTATGTTGAGTCAGTTTTCCAAAATTAGCATCACTTTTTTTTTTTTAATTCATCACAAAATTTAAAATGCTTATGTTTAAAGTTCTGCAGTATATTTTTAATTATTAATTACTTTGTTATCTGGAAAACATAATTGAACATTTACAAGTAGGGAAGAGAAACATTATTGAATCTGAAACATGTTAAGTAAAAATTGTTTTCTTTTGCTTTTCTACCTTAAATAAATAATGATAAAAATTAAGGATTTAAATGGATTAACCCTGTTGCCAAGGGGAAAGTAAAAAAAAAACAAAAACTTCTGTCAATACTGTGAACACTGCTAGAAGTTGAGTTGCAAATTTATTAGCAAACTTAAATCAAAGCTATCAAAATTGAATGGTCTGTATCTTACCTTGGATAAATGAATCCTTTCCTTATCTGTCTCTTCTTTTTGTCACACAATTATTTTGTTCTCTGCAACTAAGAACTGACGTATTAGGTAGTGGCACTGGGTTGTACTGTACCACAGGAAGATTTGAATGTACTTCCTATTTAAAGGACACCAGCAAGTATAGAAAGCTGTAACATTCATTTTCCTTTACAAGGGTAACTTCTATACAGCTCTGTTTTAAAAATCTCTGTATTTTTAAGACTTTAGTTAGCTATGTGCTAATCAAAGAAGTTTCTTTTGTCATTGTGATCTTATTGTAGACCTCTTAGCCTTTTAGTGCTCTGATTTGTAACACCTCATAAATATTTGTCTAAATTATAATTTTGTGTTTGTAGGCTGGAGGAGTTGGCTGTAATTTGTGCTAGTTATGACATTCCCCATATTGTCAACAATGCATACGGCGTTCAGTCTTCAAAGTGCATGCATCTTATCCAGCAGGTAGAAGAAGTATTTCAATCAATATATTTTTTTAAAGTATGACTAAATCTCTGATTATATACAACACAAGTACATGTGTTTCACACCTTTGAGATTAATCCCATGTAAGTCTGATATTTAAGAACATGGAGCAGAGGGATGTAGAAATTCAGGAGACAGAATATAAGAATGTTATGTTTGTAATTTAAAACAGATTTTCATTTACTTCAAAGCATCAAATTTTCATTTCCTTCAAAGCATCTTTCATAATGGAAAGATACTGTTCATAAGCTTTCTTAAAAATGTTTCATTAATGCATTAACACAGTGAAAATAAGGCACCATAACTGAATGGGAATTTAGCCCTCATTAGAATGTGAGTTACAGATTTTTCTGAGAAACAAGATTGTACCTATATAGGTTTTGTCACTGTTACAGACGTTGCAATAGAAAATAGCTGAGGATACTGAATTACCTTCAGTGGGTTGTTCAAAAAAGCAAGAGTGTGACAGGAAAGAGCTTCTGTCAATTTCATTTGCCCTGCTTTTTCTCTGTTGTTCTCAGCTAAATCAAATTCTACCAGAAAGCCAACAAACTCTTAGTGCTTCTTCCTTTCTCCCATTTAGTAAGCTACTTAAACATAGAAACAATAACTCCATTTCAATAGATTTTTTTTTTCTCAATCTTTTTACCATAAGTATTAGGTGTGGTTCTATTTCTTGGTATTATGTAGTGTATGTAGTAAGGATGAACTTGCCTATGCTTTTCAGGTTCTGTTATGCTGCATGCTTAATTACTCGGTACACAGCAGCACATTACTCAAATGGGAGCTGTATGGCAGGATTTGCATTTGCTCCTTTGAGAGTATCTGATGAACTACGTATAATGCCATTTTATTTTCTGGGAGATTGGGAAATTTGCTGTTGGGAAATTATCTGGTTCTTCGTACTGCAAGGAACCTGATATGAAGGAGTTCTGTCACAGTCCACTTGTTTTAATGCAAATTCTAAACATGTACCAACATGTACCAAGATAAACCTTTTCCTTTTCTGATTAAACATTAACCTGTAGCCCTTTTACTGTATGCATCTGTGAAGTGTTTTGCGCTATGGAGTTTTAACTATATAATTTCTGTTAAACTCCATGGGTGAGTTTTTCTTTTTTTTTATGAATTGAACCCTATGGACTTATAAGAACTAAAATCATTGTCAAGAAATCAGAAAAAAAAAGGAAATTATAGGGCATTTTGTAGTCAGACAACAAACAGTAATAAATTAATCTGCTGTGCTAAGAAAAAATAATGTTCCAGTAGTTTTCATCACAATAGAATATATGAGTGTGTTTTAGGAATTAGATTTATTTTCTTTATCTTGCTGTGTGATTATGATACTATTAAATGCTTTTTGCTAATGCATGCTCTGGGTTTTGTTTGTTTTGGTAAAGGGTGCTAGAGTGGGCAGAATAGATGCTTTTGTTCAGAGCCTGGACAAGAATTTTATGGTTCCAGTAGGTGGTGCTATCATTGCTGGCTTCAGTGAGTCCTTCATTCAGGAGATCAGCAAAATGTACCCAGGTAAAGAGTTCAGACTGTTTTTTATCTGTTTTTTATCTGTACATTCAAAATAACTGTAAAGAACTTCTTTCTTATTTTTCTTTTATACTTTTTTTTTTGTTAAATTTGTTATTTCTGGTTTTTTTTTTTTTTTTTTTTTTTTTTTTTTTTCCCTCAGGAAGAGCATCTGCATCTCCTTCTTTAGATGTCCTCATTACACTTCTGTCTCTAGGTACAAGCGGCTACAAGCAGCTACTGAAAGAGAGGAAGGTAAGCAACACTTTCTTGAAGTCACCATTGAACAAAATCTTCCAGTTGTGAACCTGTTTTTTGTTGGGAATCCAATTTCTCTTTAGAAAGCTGTTGAATTTCTTTGAAACTCACAGCTCTTAATCTGGAAAGCTAGTGTCAGCAAGTAGTAATTACTTGTTGGCCAAATGATCCTAGTAAATCATGGCTCTTATGTTGTATTTGTATGTTGTATTCCAAACTAGGAAATGAAAGTCCTGCACTATCTTGCTCATTTTTGTTGTTTTTCAGTATGATCTAAGTCAATAGAATTCTATCTGGAGAAGCACAGGAAGTGAAAGCAATGTGCTGTGGTCACACTGCTTGTGACACTGGGCTGCACGGTGTGGGTGTCCAGCACAGTCAGAGCTAACGCAGGGATCTCTCTACTACTTCATTTGGCCATTGGGTACTGTAACAGAGTTGGATTATATGTTTGTGTACCACCTTCTCTGGAGAATCACAGCTTCTGATTACATTATAAGTAATGTGTATGGCTACAAAGAGAGAAAGATACAGGATTTTAAGACATTCATCCAGCTACTGAGCTAGATTTCTTCCCTGCCTCTCCTAACTTTCTGCTGTGTTGGCTCTAACTGCATTGCATAAATGTTCAAATTGGTTTAGGGCTGGAATCTGCACCTCTGAGTTGCCCTTAATTCTGGTATTTTTCTTATATTGAGAGGCCCAATTTTGCTACCTGTATAGTTCAGCATAGAGTGTTCTTTCTGTAAAGAGCTCCAGGTAAGAAGAAGTAGTAAGTGCCATAAATTAATATCTTTAAGTCATGCATGATCTGTCTATTTTACTTACGAAATACATTCCGTTTGTCCCCTGCTGACAGCTTGCCTCTGATTATTTGGCAGGACAGTGGTGCAGTTTGCTATGACTTATTTCTAGATGCTTGTGCAGGCAGCCAGTAATGGTGCTGGATTGGAACTGGAAATTCCCTGAAAGTAGCTAGAGTACAGAAAAACAATGTAGTTTTAGAAAGGCAAAAAAAAACGATGTTCTGTGCAATTAGCTTAGTGAAGACATGACTTGTGAAACACTGAAAGTAGTCATCAGTTTTGGAATAAATTTTCTAACCTTACTGTATTCTGGGTAGCTGTGTTTGCTGCCAT
Source organism: Crypturellus tataupa (assembly GCA_034781795.1). Lineage (NCBI taxonomy): Eukaryota > Metazoa > Chordata > Aves > Tinamiformes > Tinamidae > Crypturellus > Crypturellus tataupa. Next base: position 3,967,996 of record JAWLRI010000923.1, on the reverse strand, counting down.
GGATGGTTTGTATCTTCATTAAAAACAAATTGTCTTTTTTTTTCTTTTGTCTCCAAAGAATTTCAAGTGAATTTATTGCATCTTCTGCAAAGCTGATTGTGATGGTTAGATTTATACTGCATGCAAATACGTATTGGGCAGTATAAATGCTATTAAGTCATGAATAATAGTTCTTTAGTAAATAGTGTCTTAATGAATAGGTTTGTATTTAAAATTATATGGTTTTATCGGATATAGGATTTTAGTGCAAATAAAACATTATGTTTTCACAACTTTAGGTCTTTATATTTCAAGAGTGAATATGTTCCATAAACACAGCCTTATATATGGCATAAATATGTTTCTTTTATTGGATTTGCTGTAGAAATAGAAACCTCTTTTGCTTAAATGTTTGTTGCTTCCAAACTGTTAAAATATAATAGTGATAGTTTATTACCTGTGCTCTGTGAAAGCAGAAGCAGAGCTATTATGCTCTCAGCAGGAGCTATTTATAGCTTGACATTGAGTACTCCTTTCTATATTGGTGCAGCTACACCTACTCACACAAAAAGTCAGCTATAAAAAACAACAGGTATTTTTTTCTTTTCTCCTTTTACCTTATTCATATCAGTGTTACCTGAGGTTATTTGAACACAAGCCCGAAAGCCCAGAGTGTTACTGCAAAGAGATTAATGTCTTGCAACCAAGAAAATAAGTAGTATGTCCGCTTTTCTTTTACGTAGATGAACTGGTTAAAGTGAGGAGGAGAAGGAATTCGAGTGGTTTTCCAGTTGGTTGACATTCATGGAGTCTGCAGCTGGCCCAGAGTATGGACTGTATGTCCTTCATGGAATAGTGAAATGGTGCAGTGACCTTGAGGATGGAAGAGCAAGAGAGTAAAGCACATGTGCTGGCCAAGCAACCGACTAAAGGTGGCCATATGTGAAAGTTTAGTAAGGAATCTTCTCGATAACATTTATTATCCCAGAATCTCCAGGCAAGGGGAGTGGAGAACCCTTCCATCAGTCATGCCCAGCAGTGTTATTTTCTCACTTGTTCTGGATTGTCAGTGTGGCCTTTTTTATATGTTTACACTGTGTTTAGAGCAGTGGACTCCTGGTCTTGTTTCGGGGTATAGGTCCTTTTGTAGTGCAGTTAACCATGATGGATCTGTGGTCAAATCTGCTAATAGCTCTTCTTTCAAAGACCTCCTAATACTGTGTAAAGGTTAGATTTTTTAACAACTCCTCTGCTTTCCTCAGTATGTTATGTTTCAAATTCTATATTGCAGGTCTTAAGCCTGGATCTCTCTTTTCGAGTGTATATTTTGTTGGCTTAACTGGGCCACATATAACAAATCTAGTGGCAATGTCCATATCAGATTTAATACTTGTTAACTATTTTCCATGTCCATTTAGTTAGTATAATGATGTTATCAAAGAAGTAATGCCTTAATTTTGTTTTTAGCAGTTAAGGACTTTCTCAATAATCTTTCCTTAACAGTCTGATGATGAAGGTACTCCGATTATCTTAATTATAATTACATTACTTGGGATGCAACTGAGCTTTCAATATCTGTGCCTGTCTGTTTATCCACAGGTTTCAAAGAGTGGTCAGCTGGAGTCATTGTTATATCTTTATGGAGTATCAATCTAAAATATTTAAAATCATGTCAAGTGGAAGGAATTTATCTTTACAGCTAAATTACCATCGATGTAAGAAAATACAGATTATTCTGATTGGAACGAATTATTTGTTCATTCAGCGTGAGATTGTTGTTGCTTTACTTGTGATGAAATTTAAGAAGAAGAGAAAGACACTTAATGCTGGATATTAAAAATGTCAAAATTCAAGTATTCTTTCAAGATGAAAAGCACTTTTTTTTTTGTATAGTCAGTTTGCTACCTTGTGGTTTCTCAAACCTGTGGGAATACAGGATTTTTCTCTTGATGAGATATATAGGATCATATTCAATTTATTGTCTGAGTGCAGGTAGGTTGCAGTTTAACTGAATGTAATCATTGTCTTTAATCATCAGTCTCGTGTACAGCACAGGAGATTTGGTAGTCTGTATCTAGTGCAAAGTGACTGTAAAATTAGTGCTCTGCGATGTCCTTTCCAACATAAGTATATGGCTGCTGTCCGGACAACACTGATTTTTTTCAGATATGAGTGAAGCAGGAGTGAGGCAAGGGAGATATATTACACACTGACCCAGAGCATCAGCCGTCACTGCTTTCCACTGTGCAGAAAAGGTTTCCACTGTGCAGAAAAGGTTTTCTCACCTTTGTCAGTTGTCAGTAAACTGCTATAGGGCTGATGAAATATGTAGTATTATAATAATGTGTCTTTTTTTCCTGTGAAGCTGCTGGCTTTTCACTTTTCTCGCTGTAGCTGTTTTCATTTCAAACAAGAACTGTGTCTCTGTGCAGGACCTGTTGCACTGGAGCAAGAAGTGAAGAGTCACCCGTACCTAGCATGAAGGTTCTAAAACAAAGCAAAAGTTGTATAGTTTCATAGTGTAGGTGTGGCATGACCCCAGTATTTCTAATAGTGAATCATTACAAACCTTCTTGATAATGCTTGTATGTACTTTTTGTGGAATTGGCTACTTTGTCCAAATAATTGTCATTTGACATGCTGGGCATAGACACAATTGTTAACTGGTCAATATTTTTTGAGATATTTTATCATTTTAGATGCTAGAAATAATTTGGAAGACCAAAAAAAAAAAAGGTGCAAGACATTTTCACATAGTTTAGCATTCATTCTGATGGCCTGGTGAGGTTTTGTGAAGAGCTTCTAAGAGGAAAGAGCGAGTTAAAACATAGCTGATATTTAGTGCATAGGTGGTTCAATACAACTTCATCATAATACCTGTCTCCCTTTGAGCAAACCAGGGCGCTGACCACAGGAAATAAATTCTATAAGAGCTCATTGGATATAATTGCTTAGGCTACTTATAAATTTTCACATAACAGAAATATTTTTATAATAGAGGTTGGTTATAGATTTGACCTCACAAAAATATTGCCTTTTCTTCTCCTTTTGGAAGTGCTGTATAACAAACTGCTTTACTGCTGAAACTATTTATAAAATATCTAGAGGCTTTCCAATAGAAAGATGCAAAATATTATAGCTTATTTAAAAAAAAGAAAGACAGTTTTGAATTTGTGTTCAGGTAGCTTGAGTTAATTAATGAAAACACATGTTTGTATTTTCTTTGCCATCTTTCCATTCTCCCTTGTTCTACCAAGTCCATATGTATGTGAAGGCTGACCTAGCAACTTAGTTAATTTTAATTTCATTTTATACATTCAGACAATGGGTAACAGACTTGTGGTCATTTCACTGATGGAATAGTGAGAGATGCAACAGAGATAGATGAGATACACACATACACACACACACACACAAATTATTTGGGAATGTCTTACTCGGTGAACGTATTTTTTTCTCAGGATTAATTTCAATGGTAAGTATATCTATAGTAGACAGAGTTAATGTATAGTTCTGCAGTGTTTTCAATCATCGATGTAAACAGCCAGCAGAGGGAGCACAAATTAATTAACAAATTGGATTCCTGAAAAGTACTGATTTAATGGCTAAATACATTAGTGATGCTTGTTGCGATGAAGCAAGTAGCAAATGAGTCGTGTTTATATTCCATGTTGAAGCAGAAGGGAGGGACAAGTGTCTGAACAGTCCACGAGTGCACTGTATGTAAATCCTGCTGACTTGAAACCACAGAAGCACTTGATTTCAAAACACCTCTGAAAAATATCAACACTTGCTCACAAATTTATAGTCCTGGTAATTAACCCAGGTGTTCCCCATAAGTTTTGGTTATGGTTCAGAGTATTACAGAAGCTTTATGCTGTTGCTGACAGTGAATCTGTTGCACAGTCACTTATGCCAATAACATGACGCTTTTTCTCAGGTGGGGTCCTGTTGTTGAATTGGGAAGGGCAGGGCAGGGGGCTGTGTTCATTTGGTCTCTCGTGAAATGAGACCCTGCAGTAGCTAAAGAACAGCAGCTGTGATCTTCTTCAAACTTAGCCACCACAAAACACATTTGGTTTCATAAGACCTTTGGGGAGAGGTGGGAGTGCAGCTCAAAAGCATAATTTTGATTACAAAGTGTAATTTGTTCTTGTCAGTGTGCAGATCAGAGTAGGCTACTGGCCTACAAACAGAGGAGGCAGCTCTAAAGAGTGAGAAATCCTCTGCCGTGTCCAGAAAAAGATCAGGATATAGAAAGGGGCACTCACGCGAAGTAGATGAGAAGCACAATCCTTTACAGCTGGAATTAGCACAGTAAAGAAATCACCCCCAAAAATGGTACCTGCATTTGTGCAGTCGTTGCTGCTTAACAGGCTTGAGCAGGAGGGGTTAGACTTGGAGGATGGGGAGAATGGCTACTGCATTCAGGACAATGCACTGTGTGAAACAAAATGCATGTTCATACCCCTCTTCTTAGGACTGTCATCCTTCTCATATGAAAATGTGTGAACCAGTCTTAATTGTAGTTCTATGCACTAGTTTTCTCTCTTTCAGTTCTGGTGTAGATTAGAATAGTGCAAGGAGCACTTTGCCATGACATGGCCACCTGCAACAGTAACAGCTCATTCTTTGGGGTTTATGAGGCGGCAGTGGGGAGGCAGCTCAGCTAACTTGACAGGGTATAACACAGAGGAAAATCTGGGAAATTTGGAAATCATTCCATGCCTTTCCCGCCTTAAGTTTCAGGGTCACAGAGCGAATGACTGGCATCCCAAGCAGCTTAAGGAACAGAGCAGTGTTGTTCAGGAAATGGAGCTGTTCCTTTATAGAGGGATTGCAGAGAGCTGTCTAATCTAGTTATTTTTTTACACATAAAACACACAGCCTATCAGTTGGGCACCTGTAGGGTGAAATGGAAACTTAACAGTTTTGTGAAATTGATACTATTTTCTAAGTTTGATCGCTGACACCAAAAATACTGGCTTTTTTTTTTTTTTTTTTTTTTTTTTCTCTCCAGGAAATGTTCTCCTATCTTTCAAGTGAGCTAAAGAAGTTGGCAGATATCCACAATGAGAGACTGTTGGACACACCCCATAATCCCATTTCCCTAGGTAATCATTGCTTTGTTTTGTTTCCTTTTTTTTTCTTAAAAAAAAAAACCTAATACTATGTGCATTTTTAATATTATTTTGCATAGAGTTGTTACATATATGACATTATTTACTACACTCTATGAAATGATTCTTATGCTAAGATTAAGCCATTAAACTTCTTACAGAAGGCAAGAAATTGCCTTCTATAAAAAATTATAGAAGCAGACTAATACCAGTGATTACCCCACAGTTTTCACCCATTGCCCCACAAGGGGTAATGGGTGCAAATTGAAACATAGGAAATTTAGTCTCCATGTGAGGAAGAATTTCTTTACTGTGAGGGTGACAGAGCCCTGGAACAGACTACCTAGAGAGGTGGAGTCTCCTTCTATGCAGATCTCCTAAACCCACCTGGATGCCACCCTGGGCCACGTGCTCTAGGTTCCCCTGCTGGAGCAAGGGAGTTGGACTAGATGATCTCTAGAGGTCCTTTCCAACCTCAACTGTTCTGTGGTTCTGTAATAGAGCTGTGACCCAGGCCCCTTACTTCTTTACAAAATTGTTTGTGTACAAAATATTCACTTACTGTAATCAAGACAGACGGCCTGCAGCAATACTTTATAAATAGATTTAGTTGCTTCAGTCATTATCTTTCAGTGCTGTGAAGTAGGTAATGGCATTCATATTAAAGATATTCGTTCTAACTATAAATTCTGATGAGTACTAAAAAGGAGCATTTTTCCTCTATATAGATCTCTGCTTTACTTACAGTCCAACTGAAGAAGTCATTTAGTGATAGGTTGTGCACAAATAAATGTTATATTAGTATTCATATCTTCATTGACCATAAATACTTGGCCATACTTTATTGTTATGTGATTCGTTGTCCTCTGTGGTTATTTTTTTGAAAAAGGAACATTATAATAGTTCTGATCTGACTTTTTGTTACTTCAGCCATGTCACTGAAGAATCTAGATGAAAATAATGATGCTGCTGTTACCCAGCTTGGATCTATGCTTTTCACAAGACAGGTTTCTGGAGCAAGGTGAGAATGCTCTCAACTTTGCAAAATATTGGCATTTGTATTCGGATTTTACAGATTACATACTTTTTTTTTTTTTTTTTTGGGGGGGGGGGGGGGGGGGCGGCGCGGGAAGGGACGGACCCTGTGTCTCTTCAGTAAATATTTCAGACTAGCAATTAAGAGTCAGAGAGTAATATACCCTTCCCTATCACTATTTTCTACTAATAATGTCTACATGCCTAAATTAATGATGACCTCTTCCTTAGATTTGGTAGACTAAGTAGGTAATCTGTCCCCATATAACTTGGTGTCAGTATTTCCTAAAGCCCCTTGGTTTCAGTTAGTTTCTAGCTCGTCTGATCCAATGATTAAGTTACAAGAGAGGATCTTTATTTTTGTTTTGTTTATGCAGCATAAATATGGTTGTGTTGGCTATCAGGGGAATAAACTTTTTATACCCTGCTTTGCTTTTGTCATATGGAAGAAAATTCTGCTTTCTGGAACTAACTATGCTTAAAAAAAAAAAAAAAAAAGCTATGACTTGGGCCAGTCCAAACTGAATTTATTCTTAGTGACACCAGCACATGAAAATGCAAGTCAAATCACTTCTAATGACTTTGGTTTAAACCTTTTAGAAGAATAAAATGATTTAGATTTGGTTTACGCAGAACTCCTTTATCTGAATATTACTGCTACCATGCTAGCTTCTGCCATGGAGTTAATGTCATTTTCTCGAGGAGAGCCGAATGTCTCGGCATCAGAAGACAGGCTTCATTAGCCTGGATTATTCCACTTCCTGCACAGATGATGACAGTAAATCTGTATGTGCTGTAGTTAGATCCTCTTTTTAATTTGCCTGTCCTAACCTTGTGTTGTCCTGTGATTTCAGTCATCTCTGGCTGAAATGATTCAATGATTCAATTGTGTTTGATCCAAAGGCTTCAGGGTTTCCTATTTTTATGTAAGTAAGTGGTCCTTTAACAACAGAGTATACATACCATTTCACCTGATAGGTGAACAGGTATAAAATGTTATGCCTGTGCTAAATGTCAGTGTTAGTAAGAACAATTCCCTGCTTCACTTTCATTCAGACTTTTGGATAACCTGTGGCCTGAGCACTTTCATACAGGGAAGATCTGCCAGTCCTAGTGATATTTGCCCAAATGCAGTTTCTTTTCTGAACATCACTGTGGAGGTAACAAATTCTGATCAATTGCTAAGTGCTTGTGTAGGCTTTAACCATAGCCACAAGGTGAGTTGTGCCTATAACTTCCTTAGCTTACCTGAGGGCTGAACCAACCAGGCCAGAAACAGAACATGTTAAATACATGAGCCTTGATCTGGAATACAAGTTTGCTGCAGATGCCTCTTCCCTGACATTAGGGAGGTCATAAATACCTGTAGTGACATTCTTATAGATTTAATGGAAGAAAGGAAGGAAAACTCGATAAGAGCAAAGGTAAATGTGTTCATCATAAGGTATTACGTAAAAATAACCAAGACATCTTTAACTGAATTGCAGTTTTGTTTGTGTGTTTCAGGGTGGTTCCCTGTGGGTCTGTACAAATGGTGAATAACTACACTTTTAAAGGCTTTATGTCACATACAAATGACTACCCCTGTGCTTACCTCAATGCTGCATCAGCAATTGGAATTAAAAAACAAGATGTAGACACATTTCTGAAAAGGCTTGACAAGTGTTTGAAGACTTCATGGAAAGAAAGAAATAAAGAAGAAAATGTGGATGAAATAAGTAATTCTAATACAAGCTCAGAACAACTTGAAGGCTAGAATATACAGTTTTTGTAATATAGGAAAGATATACTTTTGTCTGAAATATGTCAGGTTTGTATTGGTTTTAGCCTTCAGAATCTGCAGTGCAGAAAACAGTTTATCCCTCAGCTGAGAGGAAGGGGAGAAAAAGACGACAACAAAACTCAGGTGAAATTCAGCTTTAAAGAAAACTTTAGGTCGTGTTCTCTTTCAGCCAGAGGGCCAGTCACAAGATTTTTGCACCATTTAAATGTCCTTAACATCTGCCAAAGTTGAGAAAGACATTGAGCTAGCCTTTTGCTTGAGAGTGAATCTGACCAGTTGTGGCTGATTCTGTGATTTGGCAAATCACAAAACGCTTATTCCCACGTTCTTGACTAATAACTTTCTCTGTGGCAGTGATTGCTGACCTTTCTGGCATAGGTACATATCCAGCAAGAAATGCTTCCCTGACTCCTAAAAGTCTATGAGTGGTTTGTCCTTGGCATACTTGCTACTTTTCAAAGATTTATATAAAAGCTTGGGGTAGCATTAAATATAATGATAAAACTACATGAGGGAGTGAGAGAGTTGGAATAATAAGCTCTTCAGGGCCTTACAACACTGCTGCTTTTGGGCACATTTTTGTCTATAAACTGCCTGGAACAAAACAACTCTTAGTAGCTAAGAAAAAACTCTAGACTGCCTCATACTCTGTCAATTCTCCGCTCTTGGAAATATTTGCAGGGTTCAGCAACCCAAAGGAATTGTTTAAGGGGGTGTAGTTATAAAAGCAAGGGGCTGTGAAGAGGGACAGTACACCCCCCCATCCCACTGTTTTTTTTAATGTGTTTTATCTCTTCTTTGGTAGCTATTCTTAGATAGGAGCAGGAGATTCGCTGAAGTCTGTGGCATGAATAAAGCAATCTCAAGAGCTAGTGAGTCCTGGCAGATGTGTGTTTGTTTCTTTTTTGTTTTGTTTTTTTTTGTTTTTTTTTTATGTACTGACTTCCACTTCTCGGCTGTCTCCTGTCATTGGCACTGCTGCTTTTCTAGCTGTGTTCAGTTACTGATGTGAATTCATTAAGTTAACAATGGGTTTGGAGGCTGTTCGTTGAACAAAGGTTCCATATCACTGGAATGACGTTACTGTAGGTTTCAAGATTTTTAGCTAATTATTCTTATATGCAATTACTATATTGTATTTAGTTTTGATGTCAAATACTGGCCAAAGTGAGCCTAATGTTCCAAGATATTTTTCTTTGTCCTCCTGTAGTGTATTAACACTTAAGATGCCACAGTTAATCAGTTGTAATCTCACAGACTATTCTAGTTGTTTCATTTGGTGGGATCAGAGCCCTCTAAATAGCTTAGTCAAAATAGTGATGCTTTTGAAAGGATCATCTCAATCATTTATCAATTACATCTTAATTGATATAAAATATGGTATGTGGAAGTTAATATTATACTAATTATTATGAGGGCATACATGGAGGTCAAGTCCATTGTGTCTTAAGCTGAAGTGGAGGGTGGTATTTGTATGTTGTTTCTGTTACACATTAAATTGATTAAAGCTTGGGCAGAAATGGCAATCCGGACTAGAGTCACACTTACAGATGTGTCCTAGGAGGAGGACACATCTACTTTGGCCACAGAGCCCATGTGACTGTAAGTAGATGTGCATTTTTGCTTCATTTTCTCTGTTCAGAGCTTGCTTTGCTCTCGTCCTGCCCCTCTGTGAGGCTGTGTCCCAGGCCGCGAGCCAGAGCCCCGCAGGCCACGGCTTTGGGTACTGCCCAGCCATCCTGTGACAGCTTAACTCACCCAGATAGATGACTTGTCACAGAATGCAAACTTTAACATTCCCTAACAATAGCTGTCAGGAGGTGCTTGATAGCAGCTTGAGAAAGTGTTTGATGAATAATATCCTGAAACTGAACAGATAGAAAACAGCAGATGGCTTTTCTGAGAGGAAGAAGTCCTTACCTTTTATTTCTTGTATCAAGTTGTCTGATAGAAGTCACTTCACTCGCTTCAACTCTGGATGGACACGCTTTCTCAGGTAGTGATTTTCCTGTCGGCAAAATGTTTCTAAATTCCTCAGAAAAATGAAAAATTCCACAGTGCGCTCTGAACAGAGGTGGAGAGGAAAATAAAAAAGCAGCATTTTTATCTGAATTCAATTTTACAAACTTTTTTTTTTTTTTTTTTTTTTAACTTAGAATCATCTTAAGGTAATGATTTTGGTTGCAAAGAAAATCAAAGTATTTGGTGTCTATGTATGTCAGTGAAGTACTTCACAAATCTCATTGAGGTGGCACGATTTAAAATACCTTAGAAACTTACCACATCGTGATGTATAGACTCTTGAGCTAAATGTTTGTTGACTTGCTTCAGTAAGCTCTTGTACCAGCTTCCACTATTGTTTGCTAGTTTTGTGATCTGTATTTGTTAGGTCTTAAATTTTTAGAGACAAAGGCATTGTATAATATTGTTATAAGCAGAGTTTGAAGTTTTATGCAAGTAATTCAGAGTACAATTTACCTTTCAAGTTAAATGGAGGAGAATTGTTATGTATAGCATATACTTGGAAAAGGAGCTTTGGTAGATAAACCAAGTATTTTTGAAGGAATATAATATAATGCATTTACTTTCTGTTCTCAATATCTATAATAAAACAGTGAAATAATATTGAAGCATACAGCTATATCTGAGTTTTTCTATTTCCTTTGTGTAACAGATGTTGGGAAACTTCATAGTTGTGGCAGGACTTACCCACTAAAGGTAGTATTCATGCAAGAATAAGCAAAATAAGCAGAGTTAAAATAGATACATTAATGTGAGTTACCTTCTGTGAAGATGTTTCTAAGATTGTAGGGTGAGGTAAGAAGCTCCTGAACTAAATTAATGTGCAGCCCTATTCTTCACCCCTGTGTAGGTGCCTGCCACTGAGGGCTTCCAGGTAACAGGTTGGGTCCAGCAGGTTTTGGAGTCATCTCCTGCAGCCTTGTTACTAGTGAGACATCTAGGAGAGCAACCTGAGGTTCCGCTCACTCATGTAGCAGAAATGCTATGAGCAGATGTGCACTTGGTGCAGTTATTTCACAGATACTATTTCTGCAGCTGGTCCATCTCTGTCCCCTGTGATCTGGGCTGCACCGTGCAGTTACCAGCAGTGAGGTAGGAAAGGGAAAGCCCTGGAACAACTCCAGGGGCTGTAGGGTGAGCACTACACAGTCTACTTCCAGAGATGTGAGCGGTACAACCTTTGCCCAGGGAGGTAAGAACACGTGGGCTGCTGTGGGTCCCGTCGCCACAGCACATTTTGTCCCTTGCAGTGTCTTTGACTGTGCAGTGAGCTGCATTTCTTTCCCCCCTCTCTGTTGATGCCTCTTGCACTGTCTGCACAAACGTGGGTGAAAGAAGGATGGGACTAGATGGCACTGGGACACAGTGCAGGCAAACTGGCAGTGAAGGAGCGATGTCAAAAACTTGGATCTCACTCTTTACCTCTTTTGCAGGATCTAAGTGAATAAATCCGAGGGCTTATATGGCCAATAATATTGCCTATCTGTGCTTTGCTTGAAACAATTGCCTAAGATACAAAGCAAATAAAATCTACCAGATGCAGCAAATTCTCTTGAGACCAAGAAAGCAAAATTGTAATGTTGCAAATGTAAATGCTGGCATTGCAGCTTAATACACATAAACCGAGCAATCTATATTGTGCGATCATCATTTTTTGAGAAAGGCTGGAGCCCAGAGACTAGCAAATGTTCTCATCTGCAGTGTATCAGCAGTTCTCAGTCTTCAGCTGCTGTATAGATAATAATTCTAATTGAAGAATCATTACATGAATCCATATGTGAATGATAGATGGGCTATAGCTTTTTGTTCATGATGCTTTAAAAAATTGAGTTGCTGCTTTTACTTTTACTTTTTTAAAAGGGGAGATTAGATTGCCGCCCTCCTTTCCTTTTTTTTTTTTTCTTTTTTTTTTCTTTTTTTCCCCTTAATGCAACATTTTAATCAACTTGGCTTGACAGAATTTGGAATCTAAAGGAAAAACAATTTGTGTAGTTGACAGGACTTTTTTAAAAAAAATAGCTGTTTGAAGACTTGAATTGGTTACAAAGCGGCTCTCCTCAGAGAAAACCTTTGTTCAGAAGTTTTTAATTTTGAAACCAGTGGTTGAAAAATTGTGCTTATGTGTTATGTAATGGTTGTTTTTCATGTCCTACACTTTTTTTTCTCTCTCAAAGATAACAGATACTATAGTGCAGTTTAATAACTGTTTAAAAATTACAGTTAAAAAGGCATTTGCTCTGTCCTAGTCCCTCATCGAGCATCTGCTCTATCAAAGCACTGCTCATACGTTTATCTTGCTGGATAAATTTCAGCATTCTGGACAGGGTCAGTGTAACCAGACCAGGCTTTCAACATTCCTCTGGGGAGCCTAAAATTAAGTCCACAATCTCATTAAGATTGGTTTGATAATTGTATCTCCTTTGCTGCTGAACAGGAGTCTTTTCATCGTACTGCAATTCAACTAAACATTTTTAGCAAAGCATCAAAGCTAATCCAGTTCAGAAGACATTAAAACCTAATTTGCCTTCAGATCCTGGATTCAAATCTAGCTAGACTCAGCTATAGCAGAATCATAACCACTTTTTTTAAAAAAACCTACTGTGAATAGCATGAACCAGAACAGTTGCAGCTGAGTGCTGCTTTTCCTAGTGCTCCTTCTGGAAGAGCTGAGACCATTAAGCTGCCATCTTCCATTCAGTACTGCTCTTCTGATTAAAAAAAAAAAAAAAAATGGGGATCTTAAAATGATTGCATCAGAGGTGTGTGCGTTATTTAGCCTTCTCTAGACATCTCACATAGGAATCCGAGACAGATCTGTGTAGTGCTTTCCCTGAGTTGTTTTCTCCAAAAGGAATGTTTCTCACGTGCATTTTTTGTGGTCTGTGGGTACTCAAACACATGGCCAAAATACATGAGAAAAAGGAACAAGGCCTCCGATATTTAGGAAGATTTCTTCACTAGTTTGCAGCATTTGGCTTTTGCTATTCCTAAAACTCTTCCTGCTATGTATCTGTTCAATACTTGCAGCCATCTGCTGTGGGGCCTCCCGAGGAGCCGGGCGGCTCGACCTGGTTGTGGGGGGTGACACAGGGAAGCAGTCACATTTTGCCTTTGTAGGGCACTACCAAGCATGTGTGACCATTAAAACTGGTGTGCAAATGCAAACTGTGTTGTGCAGTTGGTTAATCCTACACCTCGTCTCCCTGGAGCGCGAGGTGATGGAAGGAGGCTTCGGCCTCCACTGTGTCAAACGCGTGCAGCTGCTGAGGAAGAAGGATCTGTCCAGTAAAGCTGAACAGAAGCATTTTTAAAAAGTTGCTATGTATTTTATGAACTCTTCATTAAATACAAATCATCCTACTCCTCTTAATGTTTTGTTCCCTTACTCTGTAACAAGGCTGCAGTACAGATTCTGGGCTTGATGTCCCTCAGTAGGAATAAGAGAATAGGAAATAGCTCAAGGGTGAGAAGTTAGGGCTATGCTTTGAAAGTAAGATGAAGAAAGTGTGTAAAAAGCTTATAAGCATTTTAATAATCCAAAAAGTGCAATACCAGGACATGCTATAAAAGTGCATCTCTTATTTCTCCAAGGCAGTAACCCATCCCTTACTATTGTTACCAGTACTTGCACATCCCCCTTTTAATATTCTCTAGCAATAGAATCGCCTTAATGCGTCAGGTAGTTAGGGGAGGTCGAGCAGACTTTGCTGTACCGCTGCGTAAGAGCAGCTTGGGGAAGGGCCCCCAGCACGTGAGCCCGCGCGCGGCGCCGAGCTGCACAGGGCGGCAGGTGCCCGCGCGGCCGTGCCGCTGGCGCTCTTCTCACAGGCTGCCTAATCAGCACATGAATCTGGATATAAAAATGCTCTTTAATAATGATATAACTGACGCTGTTAAAAGCCAAGCTTGGGTCTCGTGCAGATGGCGCAAACTGTCATGCTCTGGGCTTGTGTTTGTTTTTATTTAGGAAGAATCTCATCTGAATGTTAAATCTACGAGCTGAAAGAGGGCAGCATGTCAGGCTGTGGAAGAAGATGCACACCATGTTAGTCTTCTGGATGGCCCAGTCTGGCCCCCCATGATTTCTCTCATGTCTCTGGAGCAGCACTTGTGATTTCAGTCTCGTTTGCTTGAAGGCATTTTGAAGTGACGAGTTTCTCAATGACCCTCTGTCTTCAGAAGGAAGTTGGTGGCTACCAACGCTGCTGGCAGGCCACAAGGGCCTTTCAGAGGGCTTGTGAGGCCCTCTGCAGTTACATGGTGACTTCTGGATCAATATACTCTGGGGAGATAGTAATTGGTACCTTCTGGTAAGCGAAATGCTGCCATCTCCTTCAGTGAGACTGCAGGAAAGGTGTGGATTTGCTAGGGGCAGGGAGCTGAATGAGGGGGTTTCAGGGCCCATCTTAGGAGTGGTGGTGCTCTGAGCTCCTAATAGCAACATGTTGCTGCAGTACCCAAGGGAGATGGGCTGAGCTGGGCCAGGAAGGAGTTCTGCCTCTTCTAGACACGATGACTCTGCTGTGCTCCCAGGAAAAGTAACATAGATTGATTTTTGTCTTGGGGCAAGTAGTTGTGACCCACCGTGCTCCCACTCAGCTGCCTTTAAAAAGTGCAGCTTTTGTTCAGCTGCTGTAACTAACTGCATTTGTCTGTGTGAGTCCCTTCGATCTTGCAGGAGCCTCTTGTCCCACACGCCCAGGCTTGGATTATTCCCTCCCTTGCACTTGCCGCAGGCTTTTGCACCTGGGCAAGTGGTGGTAAAGCTCAGCTTTTCTGGTGTGATAGCGTTTAACACGTACGCTGCGTTTGCCTGGCGCGAGAGCGGGAGACCATTACAGGAGCAAGGCAGTGGGGGACCGAGCCAGTTGTTTAGAGCTTCCTCCAAAGGACTACGAGGTCAAACATGTTCTCCGCATCCAGGACACGCTGCCATTAACAGCTGTTAGCGAGTGTTAGCGCATCATATTTTTTCCCCTCGAGGCTGCACGCATTATCTCCCCCCAAACTCCAGCATGTTGCTGGGAATAGGCCACTGCTCTGCTGTGTTATTGCTAGTGACCTTGATGGTGTGACCACAACACCTGCTTTACCTGATAAGATCATTAATTTTTCTCTGCAGCCTTTCTGGTGAGCGTAAGCAAATCTTCATTTGTGTCTGAAAAACACTACTCAAACCTTGGCTTACTGGAGCATTGACCTGTATCTCCTGGTATTTTTTTTAAGGCATTAAAAAGCCAATTAGAAGAAATCACTTCAATAAAAGTGGAACGAGCACAAGCCTTCTCATTAGCTGAAATGAAGCACGACGCCACTGGAAGCCATCCCGCAGCTCGTCGGCCACCACAGCCGCCTCCGTCTGTCCGTCAGGCTGACGCAGGGCTAGTCTGTGCAGCTCCGAGCTACCAAGATGAGCGGCACCTGCACCATAAACGTTCCCCATCCAAACACACGGGGAAGAACACTGCGTTTTCTAATGATAAATGTTCTCATCCTGCTAAGCGTTGCCCCTACCAGGTTCCCGTCACACCCCTCTCCTCCTCGATCCTGTGTGCCCTCCTTCTCCCTATTGCTTCAGGACTTCGCCTTTCCCCCGGCTGCTCCCGCTGGGTGATGGCAGGAGGCCTGTGCCCTGCTGCCTGCTGGCACCAGGAGCTCCGGAAGGCCCCGGGAGCTGCTGTTGGTGCCGCTGTCGGTGCCGCATTGCCTCGAGTGGCTCAGGAAAGGTCTGAGCAGGAGATTTCTGGGTGCTGAGATGTTCTGCGAGCGCTCCCCGGAGGCGCTAGCACTAATTCAAGCTTTATTCTGGCCTGGCGCAGGCAAAGCTCCAGGGTTTTCATGTTGGATTTTTCATGTTCATTGATTGCTTTTGGATGTACTGAGTGATGAGGCAGCTTTCATGTCCCCACACCTGCTGTTCCCTCTGTTCCTGCTGCTCTGCTATGTTGCATTCGTGTTACTTGGGAGCCCGGTGCATTCCTCTCCTCCTGCCCTCTGTCCTGCGCTTAGAGGAGGCTGGGCTGATGTCCCATGACATGAGCTTGCCCCAGCCCCGTGACTCCCGGGGGGTATATCCCTACATCTGGCAGGACGGCAGTGTCCCGGCATCCTTACTGTCCACTTGTGCCTGGGTTGAGGTTGCTCCTGTTGTTCTGCCTTACATGAGGGTAACAGTGGCCTAGCTTCCTCGTGAGAAAATATAAACGAGTTATATATAAAATATAACTGTTGGGTCACAAGACTGCAGGGGACTACTGTACACCCAAGGGTGGATTTTGTTATTGGCCCGGACTAGGAGCAAGCCACTAGGGATTCGTTTAGAGGTCTTCCAAAAAGATCAGGAGGAGCTACCATCTGGCATAAAAAAAGGGAGAAGTTCATCTTGGAAGTGGTTTTGCACACACAGAAAAAAAGGGTAAATCACTCCACTTGAGGATCTTGCTTTGTTTTTGTTTTTATATTATTTTATTTTATTTTAATGTTGGTTGTACAACATCCAATATCTGCCTGCTTTTTTTGTTTGTTTTCCTTGAGGCCTACAAAACCTGAAATGAAGAGCATGAATTTCTCCAACATTCTTTGAGATAGAAGTGAATAAATATATATTTCCAAACATATATTTCCAAACATGTAGAGGAGAGAGTAAAGACAAACCAATCATCTGAGAGTGTTGCTTGGCTTGAGTGCAGCTGCACTGATCTAGACCAGCCCTTGGGTTCTGCCTTCATGAGCTCAAATTAGCACCGTGGTCTGATGCACAAGGCTACATGACCAGGAGCTCTGCCTAAGTAAGCTTTGCGAAGGGGTTCACAAGACTAAATACCGCATTGTGGCAGAGATAGGAGTAAAATCAGGAGCTCTCGTTTTGCAGGCGGGTGTTTTTGATTAAGTAACTCCTCTGATAATTTCAAAGGGCCTAGGATAAAAGACGCTTAGCAAATATAAAGACTGATTTACTTCCAGTGGCAGAGCAGGGACGTAATGCTTAAGGATCAACATTTCTGCAGTTCCCAGTTCAACTGAACAGGCACAGGCAGGAGATGCCAGGTTTCAGGCCTGTCAACAATTATTTTTCCCGAGTATATGAAGTACCTCAGGAGTGTTACTTAAATGGCCCCTTGCACACTGGCAGGGTCACTTTTGAAGGTTGTGGTTTTAGGAAAGCTAAATACAGTTTGGTTGGAGTTAACAAATAACTTACCCAGAGGTACTGAAGCATGGTCTACTACAAAACATTTTTTCGGCTCTAAATGTAGCTATCAACCTATCTACAATATCATTTTGGTAGTGAAAATTTCAGCACTGCTGGTCAAAACCCATTCATTTTCTTTCTGGTTCTATCTCAAAGTAGATCTTTCTCTCAAAAGCTGAACAGGTAAAGAGCGCACAGCAGCAACAAGCTCTGCATCTTCACTCAGAGATTTCATCTGTGTTCAAGTGCAGTGGTTATAATGTCCAAATTTAGGACATTGCTGAGCTCCACTTTCATTTTTTTCCGCAAAGTCTTAATGATAATATAAACAGAGATACTACAAATATTTCTAAAATAACAAGTAACCCCCCCCCAATTTCTGAGATATATTTAAAAATCCTAATAATTTAACTTGAATTATTCCCTTTGTAAAATCTGTGACATAAACCCATAATATTGAAGCCACACTTATTCCATGTCTACCCACAATTTTTAGTATTTCTCTTTTTTTTTTAAACAAGTGCTTTCAGCACACATACACACAAGGTTTCCCCAACCTTCACAAGGTTTTTGTGGATTCCTCGTGCTTTTAGCACTAGCAAAAAAAAAAAAAAGCACTAGCAGAAGTCCAACACTGAGAGCTGAAGCTCTCTGCAGTGCGCAGATGCTCTGCAACCCGAGGCAGAGGGGCAGCCCGTGCTCACCAGGGCCAGGATCATAAGCGGGATGTATCATTGCTGCCTCTCGCCTGGGCTGAGAACAAGCAGGTCCCGGCAGAATTGGTTGCTGCTGCCTGGGCCCTTCATTAGCTGCCTCTTAAGTGAAAGAAAGATAACACATGCACGAGATAAAGCAGCTCTGTGGGAACACCTTTGAACAAATTCCATTATTTATTAATAGAGCCTGCAGAAAGGGGGCCTGCAAATTGCCCGCAGGGGAAGCGAAGGCCCTCGCAGGTGCTCAGCACCACCCTGCACAAGCCCTGACGTTGCTGACACGTTAACCCAGCCCCTCAGCAAAGGCTGTTCCCCCGATGCTCAACCTGCCCAAGCTGCAGATGGGCCCCGCTCCTCTGAGTGAGGTTTGGTGAGCAAAGAGACTTCCGATGTAAATAAAAAGGAGATGTGGGCAGAGAGTTGACAAATTGATGTATTTACACTTTAGTTTTGCTAGGGCAGCAGCTGTATTGCACCACATCCAAATCACATTTACCATTATAACCTCCCTTCCTTTTTTTTTTTTTTTTTTTTTTGGCCACTAATCACCCCTGTAACAGCAGCTGCAAACTGAAAGCACCCATTACACTATAGCCATGAAGTCCAAGCTTTTTTATAAGTAACTCTTAGGAGCAATAATTCTATGATGGGTGGAGCCTTACTTGAAATTTCCTTTCCCAAAAAACACAAGATCAACAATATTTGTAAGCTTTACTCAAACAGGTCAGCAAATACAGTACAATAAGCAAATACGCAGAGCAAAATATATTTTGATTGATTAGACCAACTTTGGAGAGAATGCACACAATTTTTATTATAGACATTTATCTTTTAGTCCTTTCCACTGCTTGTTACAGAGCATGGAGTTTCTTTTTTTCTTTTTTTTTTTGCATATATTTTCAATTATTAATAGTGTGAGGGTAGATTTCAGTGGATTTTCTCTTATTTTAGAGGAGATAGGATTAAATCTAATGCTGAGCTAATTATATCTCATTAAGCTCAAACACACATATTTTCCAAGCATTTAGTGCATCAAGATTCAACCTAAACTACATCACTGACAGAGCAACTAAGTATGACGTCTTTATAAATATTTTAACTGCTTAATGTTTGTTAAAGCAAACACATAGCAGCAATGCCTTTTCTTTTCCGTTTGTATAAATATATTTGGGAATCAGCCAGCTTTTTCCAATTAAAATTGCCACCAATAGGTGGTGCTAGCAATTTCCAAATTCCAAAGTCCAAATTTCCAACGTGAGGCAATTCCCTTTGTTCTTCCAGCAGATTCTCCTGCCTGCCATGTCTTTGGGACAGATCTTCCTCAAAGCCTATTCTTGCTAATATGCTTTTCTTTCCATATTTCTCATTTGCTCCTGTGACCTTTAGCTGCTCTTTCATGCTGGTCTTTGGGCTTTCCTGGTACTCCAGCTGGCTGCTGCCAACTGTCAGGCTGTAGCTTCTGGGAATGTGATTCCTGTGTCCAGGGCTTTGGCTGCACTCCCAAAGAATGGACCTTCAGCTTTGCTCAGAATTCATTAATCTCAACTGTATTTTTCATTCCTTTCCAAAAATTAGTCTTAACATTCCTCCTAACAAATCATTTTCACTCAAACTCATCCTCGATAAAACTTTTGAAATTGCTGCTTCGGAAAGCCAAAGGGAACATGTAAAGAGCGCCAAAGGTCATATAAATAATAAGCAATCTCAAGATCAGTCTCTAGGTACAGGATAAATCTGACTTCAATTTCTTGCCTCACGCAGGAATTTTCTCCAAGTTCATTGATTCAGAAATCAAGGCGTTCGTTAGGTATTTTCGGTGCTCTGGGCACCCCGCTCCTGCAGCCAGCAGATGCTGCGGTGCTGGAAGCGCTTCCCGGTGTGGGCCCTGGCAGCAGGTCTGCCGCGCTGGGGAGCACGGGGCCTGTCCCTGCCGAGCTGTGGGCAGCGGGACTGCGGGAGCCGGACCCCAGCCCGGCCAGGGGCAAACCTGGCTGTGCAGCTGCGATGCCCAGGGCTCGCCTTTGTATTTGTAAGAGCTTTGCTAAGCCTGTTTCTCCTCTGCTGTCTATAAAAAGCAATAGACTTCACACTGAGTGTATGCTAATTGCTGTATTTCATCTTTGTTGTTTCTAAAATCCTGAGTGGGATATAAGCTGCAAGAGGAGGAAAGCTGCCATCTCAGGCACCCCTGTGGTACGAGGCGTCCGGTTCACGTTCCCCAGCTCCCTCTGGATTTCTGCTAGGATGTGTACCTGGGCTATAGCGCTTCTGGTAAAATGCTGCCTCTATAGAGTCTTTTTCCTAAAGGTCAGATGCAGACAAAAGAGTAGGTACCTCAAAGAGAGATTCTACACTTCCTAAACCACTTCAAATGGCGTCCAAAACATCCAAAGCTTTATGTAAAAGATGCCAAAAGACATTCTAACTTAACGTTAGACAGTCTGAGCCGTATGGCATGTCAAAAGGACCAGAGACCTCACTCAGGGGTGTGGGCAGCTGCAGGAATGCCCAGGTGAGATGTCTGCCATGACACCCACCCTGCTCCTGCAAACAGCTCCTGTAGACAGCCGTGCGCTGAAAACCTCTCCTTCCTCCCCTAGTCATAAGATCATCAGCCTTTTGTTTTTCCTGCTTAATTTAATGAACATTGCGGGTTGTGTGGTGCAATTTTTCCCCCTTCCCTCCCCAGTGGCACACCAAGAAGCATGAAGTACAGCCCTCCTCACCCTTCCTCCAGACTAGACATCTGGCTAAAGCACTTCCCTCCAGAATTAGAGTCCTCAACACAAAAGTGAGAATAGATTGATCATTTCCCTGATGGATGAGGATCATGAAAGCTGTTGAGGAAGGTGGAAATTGGCACTTATTAAGACTTTTTAAAAGAAGGAGTGTCTGGAACTGCGTGTCATGAAGGTCTTGATCTTGTGATATGTGAAGGCATCCTCAGAAGCATTAATGATCAAGAATCTTATTGGGACATAGGTAAAGAAATGTCCAGGTACTGAATCTTCTTTAAATTTCAGAACATCTGGTCTGAGGCTTAAGTCCAGGGCTTAAGTCCAAGGACCACCAGAGTCAGATCAAGTGGCCTGAGAGGCGACCACCTCCCTGCTGGAGACCACGTTCTCAAGGTGATGCCCACACTCCCCAGCAGTGCAGCCTGCTTCACTTCACACACAACCAGGCTCCTCTGAAAGTTCACAGGGCGAGAAGGGCTTCTGCTCTTCTGAGTTTTCTCTCTTTCCCTGATGCCTCCCTGAGTTAGTTATTGTTCCTGATCCTCCCTCCTGCCTGTGGGAAGGAAGGGCCTTGTGCCCTCTCTTGCATGGCCTTCAGGGTCCATCTGATACTTTGCTGAGGTTTCAGTATTCTGCACTGCATGCTCACCCAGAGAGCTATTACCTTACTACCCCCTCCTGTCTTTTTTCTTTAGCAGAGAGGAGAGACAATAATAATGCCCAAACTGCAGCTTCTCACACATGCACACTACCATAGTGGAGGTCTTGCTGACCCTCTAAAGACCTCCCAATAAATGATTTTATTGCATTGGTGTGATTTATGTGCATTGAAATGTTGACAAGAATCCCATGAAGGGAAATAGAAACCTGATCTGAGGAAAAGAGGTACTGTTTGGGTACGCAAATCGGAAACATTGGCTTCTCTGTTATAGATCTGGCGACACTGGATCAGGTTAACAACCCGATCCAAAACCTAATGGAGTGTTTGCATTAATTTTAATGACCTTAGTAAATCAGTAAGCATTTTGAAGGGTGAGACAGATGTCCTGAGCTTGAATATTCACTTTTTATATCCCACGGGTCTATACTAATCTCTGTTGTGGAGGAGAAGGAAGCAACCATCTTTCACTTAATATCACCATAAGGCATCTGAATATCACAGTATATGGCATATGAACTGGATGATGTGCAAGAGGAACTCAGCTGCTGCCTGACTAAGGGTGAAAGGAAGGAGAAAAACACAGAAGTGAGCAGAAAGTCGGACATAGGCTAAATAAGCATGATGCTGAGAAAAAGCCTACAGAGGCAGTTTTGGAAATAAGCTGTCTGGAAGAGACTTGCTAGAAGCAGAGAAACTGTCTTTGCTTACTTAATCCCTGCAATGCCCAGAGGAATAGGGCTCTGAAATTTTGTAAATAACTGACTTGCATCAGTTTCTCCTAAGCAGAATAACTTGCTTGTGGTGTCCCCATATTTTTGGCAGGAAAAAAAAATCTTGGATTTGCTCTTCTGCAGCTGCTTTAGGATCAGGTTTTTAAAGCTTTTACAACTGCATCCTTTTTTTTATATATATATTTTTTTCCAGGTTTGTTTCATTTAATGAAGCTTATCTATGACTTGTACATATTATTGCTCCTCTGCCAAGAAAGAAGTCTGAAAAATTACATGTAGAATTGCATTTTTAAAATATTTTTCCTTTCCTTCACACTGTGTACGTACAGACAGAAAACAGATTCAGGGAAGCATCTTGTCAACCCATGTGTAACTATTGGCATCACTTGGTTTCCCCCACGCAGCCTCTAGTGATGCCTGAGCCTTTTTTTTTTTTCTGCTATTTGTAAACTATTTACACGTACCCACCACTACTTGTTTATTCTCTTATTTAACCTTGGTAGAGATTGAAGGGAATTAGAGTCAAAATAGAGATTTGCACAAGATTATTCAGTACCATTAAATCTAACTTATTTTCTCCTGTAGATAAGAACTTTCTGTTCAAAGTATTTTTGACTCAGCTGTAGGTTGGGGCAGCAAAAGAAGAGACTTTGTTTATGCCTTTCTTCTGTTTCCCAGTTTAGATGCTTTCCTCCATTCACCAGTTTATTTATTTGCTTTTTGTTAGAAGGTTACAGATCAACTGCAACTTATTGTGATGTGTGTGTGTTTTTTTTTCCTATCTCCTAATGTTTCTAAAACTCCAGCAATAAAGGAGCAATAAAAGGC
Organism: Crypturellus tataupa; assembly: GCA_034781795.1. Taxonomy (NCBI): domain Eukaryota; kingdom Metazoa; phylum Chordata; class Aves; order Tinamiformes; family Tinamidae; genus Crypturellus; species Crypturellus tataupa. Next base: position 3,945,191 of record JAWLRI010000923.1, on the reverse strand, counting down.
AAGTTCATAGTTCATGTGGGATTTTATCGCTTGTTTTCTTTGCATTTTTCTATCTCTCTTTCCCCAACAAAATCTCTGAACAGCGAATGGTTATTTAAGTCAAGGGATAGAGGGAGAAGATAGGGCTGACAGTACCTCTCAGCCTTATTCACATCATTAGTTAAGTGGGAATAATATTTGGAATTAGCTGAGTAGGTGCTTATTTTGTAAACTCCCCTCATCCAGTGTTTCACTTGGCGATGCCATGACTACGTAACAGTATTTTTGCTCCAGACTATAAATGTTATTGCATAGGCTTAATGCTACTCATATGACATCTGCATGAGCCACACACACAAGGACGGCCAAGTACACATAACCAAACCGGAGTCTTAAAATGTCACTCTTAGACTTAAGAACTAACCATCTACATTTTAAAAATAGTCCTTTCTCTCTGAAGGGTGCTCAAAGGCATTGGTTCTGAACAGAGCAGAGTTTTAGAGCCCCAAACAGAGCCGAGGGCTGAGACCTGATTTTGCCTCGTTTTAGGTTGGCTTTCTAATAAACAAGCTTCTGTCTTGCACTTAGGACTTCAGCTAATCGGTCCAGAAATCCCAGTGGCTCAAATGCAGATATAATTTGGTCTGTCATAGCAGGCTGGGATCTGCAGGCAGAGCTCGGCCACAACGCTGAGATCCCCATTCAAGCAGAAATGTCATGTTATTTACTCACTGAGACAATGCTCTTATTGCAAAGACATGTTAGGAGTGAAAATATGACAGCATCTATTTTAGGCTGTCATTGATCTTTAATTTGCTGTGACCTGAAGGTTTTCCATGTAGTCAGTGCTTTTTGGCCAAAATATATGACTGCAGGGAAATGAGTAAATGAATGCAAGAGATGGTCTTTTTTTTTTTTTTTTTTTTTTTTTTTTCCTGTGAAAAGACTGAAATTGCTTTGTGTAAATGCGTGGAAAATGCTGATATTTTGTTTCTATAAATACCTCGCCTCCTGCGTGCTGTATTTCATTTGTGCTGTTTCCTAGGAGTATTTGGCTTCTTATCACTTTTACACAGGGTGCTGAATACAAATGAGCCCCAGTTTACCCAGCAACCAATCTGCAGAGCATTTGTGACTGCTGTGCATTTCCTGAGTGAGAGCAACTACTGAATGAAGCAGATTATGCTGGAGTCTTGCAAAACACTGAGGATTATAGAATATACATTCAGTGGGTAAATGCATAGAGGAAAATGCATAGACACTCTCTGTTTCTATATATATGGAAGTGTGTATATGAAAATATCTGGGTGATGTTAAAAAAAGCTCTGAAAAAAATCTTTTAAATGAGATTTAAAATAGAGGGAAGGCAAGAAATTCAAAGTTGCATTTCTTATTGTGACACTATCTACAAGCAGGTTCCTTGTTTTGGAGTGCATAAGCAAGGCTTCGTTAGAGGAGATTCACAGGATCAAAGGGGAGCTGAGATTGTAAGGGCCCTCAGAAGGTCTCTAGTCCAAAGCAGGGCCAGCTGTGAAGTCAGACCTGGTTGCTTAGGGCTTGATCAAGTCCAGTCTCTAAAGCCCCCAAGGTGGAGGTCACCTGACTTTTCTGTCTCTGAGTGTCTGATCATCTTTGTGAGGAAAATCATCCAGTCCCAACCTCTCTTGTTTCAATTTTCATTGTCATCCTCCCGCTATGCATGGTTGGGAAGAGCCTGGCTCTGTCTTCTTGATGGCCACCGTGTACTGAGGGGCTGCCATGAGGTATTCCAAAGCTGCCTCTTCTCCAGGCTGGACAAACTCTGCTCCCTCAGCCTTTCCCCATAGGGCAAGTGCTCCCACCTTGACCACTGTGGGGGCTGTCCATTTGATCATTCTCCTTCTTCTATTGGAAAAACAGAACAAGCATAGAGCAAATAACCATTCGCCTCAACCCCCTGGCTCTACTCCCGTTAGGGCAGCTCGGGAGGCTTCCTTGCTGCTAGGACACACTCCTGGCTCGTGCACAGTTTGCCATCCCCCAGCACCCCAGGGCCTCCTCAGCTGCTCCCCAGCCAGCCAGGCCCAGCCTGCCTGGTTCTTCTCGGGCTCAAGACTTGGCTTTCCTCCTTTCAAGGCATTCCTGCTGGTCCATTCCTCCAACCTGCCTAGGTCCCTGCCTGGCAACCCGCCCCTGCTTCAGGCATGTTGACTTTTCCTCTGGGTTTGGTGTCATCTACAAACCCCATGCCAGTGCATTCCATCGCCTCCTTTGGGTCACTGACGAAGACATGGAGCAGATCAGAGGTCTGCTGGGCTCTGCTTGTTGCCAGCCTCCAGGCAGAGTACGGACCATTAATCACTACTCCTGGAGCCCAGCCATCTCAGCAGTTTCTCCTGTCTGGCTGTCCACACATCCAGACCATAATGTCCTAACTTGGTCACAGGAATACTGTAGGAGACACTGTCACAAGCCTCTCTACGGTTAGGGAAACTTATGTTGAAAAAACGTGTTCCAGGAGGACTCGCTCCATGACTTTTCCAAGGACCAAAGTGAGGCTGACTGGCTTGTAGTTCCTTGGATCGGCCATTTGGCCATTTCTGAAGACAGGTACAAGATTCAGTTTGCTTTGTTTGTTGGGAATTTCCACGGCCTTTCAAAGGCGATGGAGGGTGGTCCTCTGAGGACACCCATGAGTTCTTTGGCACCCTTGGAGGCAGCCTGCCCCGACCCATGGATGTTTATGGGCTGAGTTCTCTCACAATGCCTAACTTGGCCTTCGTCCACAGCTGGTTGCCATCCTCCTCCATGAGCAAGGGGCTAGGGGCACAGTGGAGGAAGTCCAGCTGAGATCACCCACCTCAGCTTTTGCTTTTGCTCACCCAACCCCAAGCCTAACCAAGGACTTTGCATTGCCCTCAGAGAGGGATGGCAAAAATGACTTCTTTTTTTCCCCTTCAACTTACAAGCTAAGTGAAACTCCTGTAGGTTGCATGACAAACATATTTATCTCTGTCTTTATCTCAAATGTGCAAAAGCCAAGGCCATTTGAACAGCTTGGCATCATTTCCAAGGACACTGAGAATGCAAAGAATTTGTTTCCTTGGAAAATGTAGTGACTCTTTTATTCTGTAAGGGTGATGTTCCTGGCAGCCCTGGTTTGAATGGCAAAGCTTGGTGTAGTTCGGAACATGTGAAATTGATAGGTAGAGTTGGGGTGAAATGGTCAAGGGAACTGCAGTTAATTACATGGCATTAAAATTTATTAGGTGATTGCATAATTTGCCAGTGAGCAGGCACATGCAAGGCAAAATTTAGCCTTCTTTATCTTAAGCCCCGCTTTGATTCGCACAAAGTCTGCTTGCTTTCTCCCATAGCCTCCCTGTCTCTGTTATTTTTGTAGGCTATTGGTAATTATAAATTATCATTAATTTATTTCCAAAGGCCAATACATTTGACATAGTGCAGATTCTCTGAGCAATGTCCATACATGAAAAAATACGGTAATTTGGTTTTACTCATTTCAAAGGACTTTATCTGCCTATCAGTTTTTCACTTTTCCTGTAACCGATGCTATATTGTCTCTTTATGAATTTAAGGGATGAATTTTACTTTAATTTACGATTATCATATGGAAATATTTTATTAGTTTTAGGGTAGGCAGAAAAAAATGAAAAATCCTCATTTGCTTGGGGGTGGGAAGTGGGTGGTCAAATAGTATGCCAAATTTCACACCGCATGTGAAATACAGTCATCCTGCCAGTAAGAAAATCCTTTCTTCTTCTAGAATTGTTATGCTTTCTATTAAAATTTTTTTTTTTTGCTTGGTTTCCTAAAGAAATGAGGCTTTTGTTACTGTGCTACGTGTTTGAAGTTGGGTCTATTTGCCGAAACCCTTTGAACTCCTTCAGTTTTTGACAAGTTTTGAGACAAGGGCAGAGAGGGGTGGAAACGGGCTGACAACGCGTGTAGATGGCTGTTCTCTCCTGGCAGCTCTGCGGTGCCCAGCGCAGGCCCTTGTGCCAGCTTGTACACAGGATGGTTTTGCGAGCTGTGCTGCAATTTTGTTTGATTTCTGGGAAAATTTAAAAAATAGTCCACAAATGCACATCACATAGTGCTAGGTTTCAACAAAGAATATTGTGTTTGTTCTTCATTAAAAGAAAGCTGCAGTAACATGCCAGGTGCATGATCTGGAGCAGAAATGTTTAGAAGTCAAAAGCGAAGGACATTTAATCCTGACCAAGCAGATTAAGCATTTCGTACAAAAGCTGGAGAATATTCAAGATAATAATAAAGTACTCTGCATGTTGCCATGCAGCTTCTCTAGCAGTTGGAGTCCAAAGGGGTCATACCAACCACAAGTGAAGGAAGGAAAACGCTCAGCAAGATGAATATTGCTCAGAGCATTAGTTTCCTGTACCTTCGCCCACAGCAGGGTCCAAGCAATTAAGAGTCCTCATTGCAGGAAGGCTTCTAGTGACACACTTTTCTACTGCCCACATTTTTTCAAATTTCTTAATTTGGACAGGTGGTCACCTGTGATCCAACAAAAGTCACTTGTTTTGCAAATTAACCTAGATTTTTTTTTTCACAGAAAAAGTTGAAGTGTTTTTCCTTCCTATATTTTACATTTTGTATGGGATGAGACAATCATCAGCTTTGTGACCACTGTCAAGCTACTGGAAAAATGATGTGAAATCATTTATATTAATATTACCCTAAATAAAGCTGTGTTGTTATGAAAGGAGGGTTGATGAGAGAAATGAGATTATGCTGGAAACACCTTCCTAGTCCCCCCAAGAAAACAGAGTTCCCAACTTCTGCATCAATACTTTAATCAATACTTTTATCAATACTTTAATATTTATGTGCTCCTAAATGTTTGTGCAATTCCATTTCTCTTCACAAGTCAAGATAAATATCAGAGATTTTGGAAAAGAGAAAGAGTCATGCTGTTAGCAGGAATGATGATGATAACCTAATCCATCAAAGTGACAAGACGTCTGAATCCCAATCAACTGGGAACCAGCACGTTTTCCATTTAATGTCCACTTGGAGGATCAAATGTATCAAGTGTAGAGTTGTATTTGTCTGCACTTGGACACTGCTGTGTTGTGCACACTTGATTAAGAAGGCAACTATTTAGAAACATGGTATATCCTCTCCACCTCATGTATCTGTTTGAGTTTTATATCATACTCATTGTCATGCTATCTGCGTGCTTCTTTGATTGTGCCACCCATTTTAAATGCACATATCTATGGGTACTTGATAGCACGATCATTCATATGCACTCGGCTGCATTTATTTGTGTCATGACTTAAATGGATGCACCTGCAAGTCTACATAAAAAATCACCTAAGTCTATGAACTGAAATTTGAACAAAAGCAACAGAATGCACATTATAGTGTTATTTCTAGCTCTTTAGAGCTCTGTTTCAATGCCTTTTTCCTTCCTAAGGAAGAAAGAGAAATTCATTTTTTTGCAAGGCTGCTGTGTGAATCTACAAGGCATAACTTTCTAAAACAAGTAGCTTGTGAATGTTCCATTAAGCAATTATATATAATGCACATGTGTATATGCATATTTGTATTTCTAAACCTATATATATCTGCTTTCTGTGCTTTGAATGGTCAGAAACAACCATTCATTTCTAATTTCAGCAAGCAGGGCTGTCTGCTGTGTCTTGTTTGCACTCCAGGCTCCCTCCTCATCCAGTCCCTGGTCTCCCTGCCCACGTAGGGACTTCTGGCTGCCTCTTACCTTCTTTCACATCACCTTCCTCCCAGCACTGAGGAGCTTTTGGATTGTAACGCCTGTGGTGGGAAAAAGGTGCACAGCATCTTCATTAGGTGCACACCAGCGGGGAATATGCTCTCATTCAAAGCTTTGCAGCACCTCCAGACCCTGAGGCTGTGCTTCCTGACGGGGTCTAGTGCCTTCGAGACGCTTGCCCAGGGTGAACCCGACAAGTGGCTGTCCGAAATAGCCACTTTGATTGGCTGCAGATGCTTTGCTTCATGGAGACAGTTTTTCTCTGGTTCATGGAAGCATCACAGCTTTGCTGTTATTTAGGGAAATCAGCATGGTATTCTTTTATTTCTGTCAGCTTCCTTGTCATTTATTTTCTTTGTTTTATAGTGACCTTAATATAAAGCAATCAAAAGCCAAAGCAAACTAGGAATAACACGGACTGCATATAATTTTATGCCTTGTTTCTATGCGATCAGATCCGCTTCCGAAGCTGTGCATTCTCAATTTTTGCTTCCTATGGGGTTATATGGAGGTGGAGAGGCTGGGGGCTGTGCTCAGGATGGGTAAGAGAGGCTCTTTGCTGTCTGATCTCACAGGAACTTGTAGAGGAGAGAGCCATGATCTCCTTGGAGTTGCACAGTAAAATGGTGAAAGGCAACAGACACAAATTGCAGCAACGGAAATCCTGAGGATACAAGGCAAAAATATCTTCCCAGTGAGAGTGGTCATATACTGGAAAAATGGCCCAGAAAGGCTGTAGCATCTCAGCTAATTTTTTTATTAATACTATTCCTACAGTAAATTTTGACTGCCTAATAATTATTCAGATGCCAAATTAAAGTTTATATGTGTATCAAACTAGTCTTCTGAATCCCAGGGGTTTTTTTGTTTTTGTGAAAAGTTAAAGAAAACAAATAGTTTCTAGGTCAGCAATAAATTAATTCTTCACACTTTTTTTTAATGACTTCTGCTGAACAGATGCCTGTGTTTACAAAGGTCTCACCATCAGGAAGAAAATCTACCTCTTCCCATGTTGGAGAATAACCGGATTAAAAAAACTTTCCAAGATACCAGTTCAGATAAGGGTCCAGTCTTAAATCTGCTATTAAGAGTTTACTTGGTTAAGTTTTGAGTCTGGAATGAGTCTGGAATTTTGTTCTTTCCTCCCGACTTAAAAAAAAAAGAAACAAAAACAAACGAAAAAACCCACCCCACCAATGTCAGAGAATGAGATGTCCTGCAATGAGTATTGGGTCACATGGGGTTCGATGGGTTGCATGGGACAGGATGGACTGGGATGCGTTGAGATTCATGGGAACAGGGTGTCCGATGTGGGCTGGGATGGACTCAGATGAGCTGGGTTGCCTTGGGATACATTAGGATGGGATGCGTGAGCTGGGATGAGGAACAAGGGGGTGAGATGGAGTGTGTTGGGTGGGATGAGTTAGAATGGGGTGAAGCAGGATGAGGTGCATGGGTTGGGATGTGGGCTGGGGCGGGAAGACTTGCAATAGGCAGTGTAAGGCTCTGGGATAGGGTTTGTGGGATAGAATGAGCTGAAGCAGGATGGAGCACAGGTTGGGAGGCAGGGCATGGGCCGACAGGGCTGAGGCAGGTTGGGTTGGGATGGGGAGTGCGAGGTGAGATGGGCTCAGCTGGCAAGCAGGGGTCAGGATGGGACAATTTCTACACAGAAGGAGTGGTGAAACATTGAACAGGCTGCCCAGGGAAGTGGTGGAGTCACTGTGCCTGGTAGCATTCGAGAAATGCACAGATGAGGTGCTTAGGGACATGGTTTATCCGCCATGGTGTTGAAGAGCTTACAGCTGAACTCGATGATCTCGAAGGTCTTTCCCAACCATAATGATTCCATGACTCTAGAGCAGGACAGGGCACGCGTGGAGAGTCAGGGCTGAGGCAAGGTGGGCGGAAGCAGCATGGGGCAGGCTGGGCCGAGGCGGGTGCGATGGACGGGGAGCGTGAGGTGGCCCGGGCCGCGCCGAGGTGCGAGGGGCGCAGCGCGCCGCGCCGCGCCGAGCGCGCCCTTCCCGTTC
>JAWLRI010000923.1:3917823-3932289 GCA_034781795.1 Crypturellus tataupa | reverse complement strand
CTTTCTTTCCTTCTTTCCTTCTTTCCTTCTTTCCTTCTTTCCTTCTTTCCTTCTTTCCTTCTTTCCTTCTTTCCTTCCTTCTTTCTTTCCTTCTTTCTTTCCTTCTTTCTTTCCTTCCTTCTTTCCTTCCTTCTTTCCTTCCTTCTTTCCTTCCTTCTTTCCTTCCTTCTTTCCTTCCTTCTTTCCTTCCTATTTGTTCATTTTGTTCATTTTGTTCTTCTTCTGGTGGATCTTTCTGTCATGTGCTCTCTCTTGTACTGCTTGGTACCCACATCCTTCCTTGTGTTTTGCCAGAGGAAAGGGGAATAGGGAATGTGAGTGACTCCACCAAGACTTCCTCAGTTTGAAGTCTGAAGGGGCTACCAGGATCCTACTGAACTTGGAGACCATAGGTTAAAATACCACTGATACTAATAATAGTACTAATTAAAATCTTTTCTTAAGTACTTTTTTTTTCTTTTCTTTTGCCTAGATTCATTGAAGGAAACAAAATTCAAACCATTTCCAGAAATGCATTTCGTGGCCTTCGAGACCTGACTCACCTGTAAGTTATTTAACACTTAGTAGAGCAATTTGTACTTGAACCAAACTCTTTGGTGCAGCTAACTGGTTTTCATGCCGCATTGGAGCATTTCCCTTTATCTGTTTTTGTCCAGTACCTCAAATTGTTGACAATATGTTTTCCACAAATGTAAAATTACAGTTGTTTGTAAAAGTCTTTAAAAGACTCCTGCTCTGCCAGCACTGCAGCATGCTTAGGTCCCCATGCACACTTATGTCAGGACCTAAGTGCAGCCCTCACCTCCACCTTGGTGCTCTGTGCTTGGGATTAACATTCCTGCTTCTTTTCAGCATGTGCGGTCATTTCTGTACATGTTACAAAGATTTTTTTCCAGGTGGAATGTATATTTTTCTCTTTATTTTTTTTAACATCAGCTTTGTTTCTTCCTCAAAGCAATCACTGTTCCCAAATGAGAGTGATTAACATGTGCATGTTCCTAGTAGGTATTATCAGTTCTAGTTGTTGTGTGATACCAGTTAATTAACATTATGTAAGTAAAGTTACAGAGTCAAGATAACAATGATATTAAGTTCTAACTTTCTTCTTTAGTTCTTTGGCCAATAACCACCTTAAAGCTCTGCCAAGGGATGTCTTCAGTGACTTAGATTCTTTAATTGAGCTGTAAGTAATGAAAATCTTTCTATTTACTGCCTGCCTGTTATTGTGACTCTATTACTCAGAGTTATAAATTATCTTTTTTGTGTAGTGCTGTATCTGATATCTATACTGAGAATACTGAGATCTTGCACATCAATTTTGTTTAGCAAAAGGGAGAGTAAATTTTAGGATTTCAATTTCTCCTACCACCTTTTCCTGTTATTTTTTAAAGTATTTCCTGAGACTATTTTAGCAAAAGTCATTAATTTAATTATATATATGTGTATATATATTTTTTTTGTATAATGTAAGTCAGCAATTCCTGGTATAATGTCAGCATTTTCTTGTACAACCAAGCAGCTAGTCAGCTTCTCCTATTTTTGGCCTGGCTCTCCAAAATAGCAAAGTATGATTGTAAGCCACAAGGCTTGTCAACGGATTGAAGAGCAGCGACAGTATTTGAAAGCTTCCATACATTGGTGGAAGGATTTTACACTGACTAGACTTCGCATTAGCAGTGACTCATTAAAAATATAAGCCCCCCATTATTATTTCAAATATCTCTGTACTTTAATGCAGCACTGAAATTGTGCTGGCGAGCCTGCTCTGTCAGCGCGTGCTGCTGGTTTATTGCAGCGGTGGGATTTATCTCTGTCATCAGCAGACGATGGGAGGCAGACTTGCAGCAGACAACCACACTATGAGCATTTATTATGTTACAGTCCTAAACCTTTGAAAACTTACAGATATAAGTGACTTTATACATGTGTCACAGTTCTCCATACTTAAGATTATACATAGGCATATTTCCCAGCTTGAAACGGTTTTCCAAGGACAACACTTGAGTGTACACACTGGAGGTGTGTACATACTGAGAGTCAGACTCAAATGTGAAATCTTTCCTGTTCTCTACTCAAAGCTACATTAGCTATTTTTAAATTTAGTATGTCAAAGTGCCAACAGTTATGTAGTATTCATATTGTTATCAACCTTTTCAAATATGTTTTTTTCTGTGTTTTTTAGAGATTTAAGGGGAAATAAATTTGAGTGTGACTGCAAAGCCAAATGGCTGTTTTTGTGGTTAAAGATGACAAATTCCACTGTTTCTGATGTCCTGTGTATTGGTCCAGCAGAATATCAGGATAAGAAGTTAAACGATGTGACAAGTTTTGATTATGAATGCACCACTACAGGTATTAAGAATGTGTATTTCTAAGTACACTGAATATAGTTAAATATCAGAAGTTTCATCTATATCTATTTTGCTTCTACAAGCATGATCTTGAGGGAGGGAAGGGGTGAAAGGTTTATATATACAAAGCACTTTGGAATAGCAGAACAGGCATCAAGTGAGAAAATTACATTTTAAAGCCAAAGCAAGTAGAGCTTTTATTTGGACTAAGTAGTAATGGAAGAAGAGCTCTGACTGTTTCTATTCCAAAAGGCTTGATTATGACTCACTTTGTGTCTTAATTTTCCTCACAGAATGTTTTCTATTGTCTGGAATAAAGCCATGTAGTTATGTCGGATGAGCTTCCCCAAATCTCTGTATTTCACAGACATCAATGAAAAGAAGTTCAGATAATGGGGCTATATCAGCTATCTCTATTCAGGAGGTCACAATTTAATAGCATCAAATGTGGCAGGAATACTGCCAGCACTTCTTTATGGAACTCCATTACACTGGAGAGAAATTTCAAGTAATATTCCAACTAGTGACTTGCTTAGTGTCTTGATTGCTATTTTAGGTAATGTAAAGCATACTGAAGGGAATGGAGAAAAACTTGCATGTGTTTATGCTTTAATTTTATGACCAAATATAACAGCAGTTACCTATATTTAAATGTAGCTATATCACAGAACTGAGAATATCAGCTGCTATAGTATTGTTTTTCACGTATCTGATGGGAACACATTGCCTTTATTTTCCATACAGTAATATCAGAGACTTTCAAATTCTCATCTGTCATCAAGTCAGTCATCAAGAATGAGATAAGAAATAACAGAAAAGTTGATTATTAGTTTTGCAAGGTAAAGTTTTAAGACAAGGTGTAAAAGGTAATTCAAGGGCAGTACATGAAAAGGGAAGAGAATGAACTTGGAGTTAAAAAACATGTTAAAAAAGCAGCAGAGGTAAAGGGTGGTAATCTGCTTCCTAGAAGGATGCCAAAAACCCGAGAGTGACCTAACTTGGAACTCAGCTATGAACTATGCTGAGGTTACATTACTGTGCCTGCAAAAGCACCAAGTAAAAGTGAACTTTATTTTATTTCAGTCTGATATAAGAAGTTACACTGTACTAACCATGTGCAAAAATAAACCTTATTTACCTGATCCTCAGCACTCTACTGACCTACTGTCTCTCTGTCCCACCTTCCTGTCTGCATAGGTAATTATAAAGTTGTTGCGGGTAAAAGTCATCCTTAGTGTCACTCCCTTGCCCTGCTCAAAGTGAAGTTTCACCAAGGGTAAACCCAAGGGCACATGCTGTAGCCTTTGCTTGGAAAGTCAGTTGTAGTGTGGTTCAAGAGTACTAAAACCTCCCCCCTGCCTTACCCTATACTTAGTATATGGCCTCTCCCAAGCAGTAAAGCAGTGTTGGTGGACTGATGTGTAGGTTGAGCCCCAGAGCCTGAAGCTGATGGCCAGCCTGGTGTGGCAGCAGCTCTGCTGTGCAGCTCTGGGCTGTGCTGCAGCCTGGGAGCTGCAGGTGGCTTTGACTTTTTCACGGACTGCTGCTGTTGTTAGGCGCCCTCGTGCATGCAGGGATGTAGTGAGCCCAGTGACAGGTACAAGTGAAAAGAGCTCTGGGGAACGTGGCCTCCTTTCTGGAGGAGCCACACATTGCAATGTACATACCGGCTTGCTTTAATGCACAGATGCCATACACCTGCCCCCAAACTGGTGCAGAACTACTCCGAGGTTCAAAAAAAGAAATTTCTTTCAGTGTTTCATCTGGGCTAGGCTTGGTGCTTTTTTTCTTTCTTTTTTATTTTTTTTCCCAATATTTTAAATGCATTTAGGTTTTCTCTGACTGGATCTGTTATTGTTGCATCCTTAGTCACATTTTATGATTTATCACATGCTTTCTTACTCTCTGCCTGCCCTGGTGTTAGTTCTCTCCAATCCTGCTATTTTCCCAGTGAGAATGAAGATAAATTCCTTGTTTTCACACTGTCATTTCCAAATCAAGCCCTTGGTCTATTTATAGTAGTTGCCCAAAGAAGGGAGCCTGTCATTTCTGTTGCAGCTGTGGTATCTGTCGTATTTATTCAGTCGTGGTGGTCTATCTTTACTCTCCAGAAGCCTGTCTCCTCAAGGGCAGCACTTTCAAGCATGCTTAGACATCAAGTTCCTCATTTGAAAGCCATTATTTTATAATGGACCAAAATGAAGGATCAGAGTGGGGACTTAATTAACATTTCACCAAAATTCCTGGATGCTCAGGCCCTTCTGAAGTAGGAGTGAGTAGTGCAGCATGCAGCAAATGGAGCTGAATACAGGGGTAGGTCTGGTGCTACTAAGAAGTTTCATCTTAGTGGAAGTCTCATTTCTTTTTCTGTACAGTTATATCTATATATAACTTCAGGTCTTCTGCCGGGTCTTCAATTCTAGATTGAAACATGTTATAAATGTTGTGTTCCTTGTGTCAGCTCTGCTGTATTGATTTTTATTTTTTATTTATTTTTTAACTGAAAATTAATGACTTTGCCCAGCTATCAAGTCCAAATACCAAATTTAGGTTCAGGTTTCCCCATTTTGCCTCAAGCAGGCTTTAAGCTGACTACTAACTTAGCACAAGGTGAATTTTAGAATTAGGTTTACAAAGACGCTTGGTTTTTGAGAAGGAATCTTAACGCTTGGGAGTTACGTTCTTAATCTTAGTGGATTGCTTCAAGTCCTTGGTCATAGAATCTCAGACACATTTTCTAACAGATAGTAACTTGCAGGTTGATGATATTTTATGTTTAAACTGCTTTACAGTGTCCCATAAAATGCTGTGTTAACTGAGTTTTTGATTATACCGCTTTGTCTATGGTCTAGCCAAAATGGGGTTGTCCCCAGGCAAACTTCAGATATAATTTCACTTTCTGCCTGGTTTAGCGTAACACAAATTGCGAGTGATTAAATTTGCATGTCTTTAACAAGCTATTGGACTTGAGCTGGAAGTTGCTGCCTCTCAGCTTGAAAGTGATTTTAGCGAGGCCATTTCACTTGACGGGAAAACAACTTCCAGCTGAGGGAAAAGAGGCTTCTCTCTTGATGGCGTGTTACTGTGTGAACATATCTTGAATTCACTGGTATCAGCCAAAGCACGTCCAAAATCAGAATTCTGGCGCTGTTGGCCACTATTTTCTGATTGGAAAATGTTCTTCCAGAGCACAGTCTATGGTGCCTGAAGCAGGACTCTTTCCTGATGGTTGCATGCCTGACACAGGAGCACTGGCAATTCCATGTTATACACAATACAGATTGTTCCATTGAAAACATTTTCAGTGTTAATGACTGTACTCAGCAAACACTTGTTCTTTGTTCCCAGCCAGGATGTATCCTAACTGCTATCAATGTACGTTTCTAGATTTTGTTGTTCACCAGGTTTTGCCCTACCAGTCAGTGTCTGTGGATACATTCAACTCTAAGAACGATGTGTTCGTGGCCATTGCACAACCCAGCATGGAGAACTGCATGGTCCTTGAGTGGGATCACATTGAAATGAATTTCAGGAGTTATGACAATATCACAGGTATATGAACACTGGGATTCCAGTTACTGGCATTGCACAAGGAGGAATCATGAAGAGGAAATTTATAGGTGGGAACCAATTGATCCTTTTTGTCATGAATCTCTGAAATGAGCAGTTCAAAGTGTGTAAGGTTTGGACAAGATTGATTTTATGGAATAGTACATCTTTGTAATACCTGTGCTTTTACCCTCACTGTAGCACACAGCTAGTATAAGCTATTTCTTTTCTTGTCTGTGTGACAGTGTTTTTCTTGCCGACAGGTCCGAAGGCACAAACACTTGCTGCGCATGTCACACTGTGGCCCAGCTTCAACATTGCCTATGTTATGCTGTAGGTTAGAGTACCTTTTAAGGAAACCCTTAATGTTGCCCAAGTATTCTCAAAACCAAATGTAACAATAATCTCCTGTGTGTAGAAAGAAACAGATACAGAGAGTGCATCTAGGGTGGGCAGGTCAATAAAGCTTGTCCCGCAGATGAAATGTGTAAGCTGTGACTGTGACCTAAGTAGGTGTACTATAAAGCTTCCACGTTTACTTTCCATTTATAAAAGTGCTAAATTTATATTCTGGCTACATCCTTCACCAAGCAGTTGCCCACATAGATACCAGGTGATTTTCTAATGCTGTGAACTGTTCTGTCCTGCGCTCACATTTGTGGTGCTGTACGAAGCTCAGTCAGTCGGGACTGCGTCTGCAGACAGCAGGGACAGTCTCTAGAGCTATTACACACTGTCAGGCTCCCTAGCCATTTCAAGCTATTAGTTCTGAAGACTTTGGAGCTAAATTTATCCACGAAGCATCCTCCTGTTCCTTGTTACATGTGATGGATTACTTCTTGCCTTGCAGTCTCAGTAACAAAGAGCATGTTGTGTCTTCAGCAGGTACTCTAGGGAATTTACAGAGCCAACCAGCAACTACTTCCTCAGATCAGTTTCGTGTCACTACTGAAAGTTTTGAAAGGTGCTGCCTCCCTATCAGGAGGTTTTGGAAATGGAAAATTTTGCATTTTAGGTCCCATTACGTATCAGTAGATGAGGGGAAAATATATGCCAGTGGATGTAAAGAGATGAACGAAAGTATTCATTTGTGTGAGTCTGTCTTCCAGACATATTTCACCTTCATCTGAATGGCATGATTAGGAGATACTTCCCCTCAGGACTTGTGTCTGCTCCTTTGCACACCCAGTATGTGTGCCAAGACTCATTTCTGAAATGACACACCTGGGTTTTTGGGAGGCCAGAACCTAAGCTCTGGATTCCAGATATAAGTGAGCTAGAGACTTCTGTTAGCGGGCACAAAGGTAAGAGCCTTCTGCTCTTCTGCAGAGCCTGAAGAGCATTTTGGAGAGCTCAGGATCCGGCTACACACTCCATGGAGAGTTGTGTTAATACCTACGTGTTTGGCACTCACATATCCAAATATTCTTGTTTATGGCATGGAGAAATGGACCTAAACTAGTTGTCAAGATGGCCTTTTTAGTCAATACGCAGAGAAATAGGCATTCTTGCCCTCTCTCTGCAATAGGTCAGATTAATTATTTTCTAGAAGCTGCTTTTTTTTTTTTTTTTTTTTTTTTTTAAATAGAATAGACCAGAAGGAGCTTGGATGGTCAACTCCAGTGCAGATGTCTACACAGTGGATACCTAATGGTATTCCAGATAAATTTCACTTCCCTTACTGTACTAGCTCTGGAAGGAGAAATCATCACAGGTCAGACCTGAAACAACCATGTAGGCTGCCTGAAAGCCAGTGCAAGTCTCCTGAAATGACTTTGCCAGAGCAAGCATAGAAGAGTTTGTGTGGATACACAATAGAGAGTTGTGTATCTGAACGTCTATTTCAACTACATGTTTGTGAGAGGAATTCATCTTTTCTTGCCACTGGTGCTATCATAAATAATCTGTTTTTTACCCTCTTAGATGAGGGTCTTGTATAGTGACTTGGTTCTTATCAAAATGGACCTTAACCTGATCTGATCTAGTTTGACCGCTGCATTGTTCCTGAATATTTTGAGCTGAACATAAATCTGGAATTTCAGGAATACTTGGAAAACTTTAACAGAAACAACAAAGTTAAGTTATCTGTTCATCTTGCTGTCAGTTGGTGTATCCAAAGGATACATCATTTACAGTAATGAAAATGAGGGTCTGCCTTCTTGGAGAAAAAAAAAAAATGGAAACACAGGTATTCCAAGAGTAAGAGAATTGCAAATTCCTATTGAGTCATGAAATAACAAGTCTTGCTATTTTGGGCTAGTAAAACCTGACTGAAATATTTGTTTTGGATATTAAGGGGCAGATGTGTGAACAGAAAAAGAAAAAGTATTCTAGATAAAAAGGAGCAAATGTTTCAGGGTGCATGAAACTTGCACACCTCGAAGAGTGTGATTGTTCAGCATCTGAAGTCATCTTTCCAGTTGCTGGGCAGAAGACAAAAATGACATGTGTGATAAAGCATGAAAAGATTATGAGATGGTAAAGATGAAAAAAAGGGAGTGGGAATGGGGTGATTTTAAAAATCTGTGTTGTAAATGTTGTTTTGTACTGTGCTAACATATGTGCTTTTTTCCTTTGGGCAATAGGTCAGTCCATAGTGGGATGTAAAGCCATTCTTGTTGCTGACCAAGTCTTTGTGGTGGTGGCACAGCTCTTTGGTGGCTCACACATTTACAAGTATGATGAAAGCTGGACGAAGTTTGTGAAATTCCAGGATATTGAAGTATCTCGCATTTCCAAGCCAAATGACATAGAGCTGTTTGAGATAGACAGTGAGATGTTTTTTGTTATAGCAGATAGCTCTAAGGCAGGTTTGTCAACAGTGTACAAGTGGAATAACAAAGGTTTCTACTCCTACCAGTCACTTCACGAGTGGTTCAGGGACACTGATGCCGAGTTCCTGGATATAGATGGGAAATCACATTTAATCCTCTCTAGCCGCTCACAGGTTCCCATCATACTCCAGTGGAACAAAGTTTCAAAGAAGTTTGTCCCACACAGTGAAATCCCCAACATGGAGGACGTCTTGGCTGTGAAGAGTTTTAGGATGGAAAACAACCTGTTCATCACCCTCACAAGGTTCATTGGTGACTCCAGAGTCATGAAGTGGAATAGCAAACAGTTTGTGGAGATACAGGCTCTTCCCTCCCGAGGAGCCATGATACTGCAACCTTTCTCCTTCAAGAGTAATCACTACCTGGCCTTGGGAAGTGACTATACCTTCTCCCAGATATACCAGTGGGATGGGGATAAGAAACACTTTAGGTTGTTTAAAGAAATCTACGTGCAAGCACCGCGTTCATTCACAGCCGTGTCAACGGATCGAAGAGATTTTTTCTTTGCTTCTAGTTTTAAAGGAAACACACAAATATTTGAACACATTATCATTGACCTGAGTTTATGAAAAGCTGCTGGAGTGAAATTCATTTAGAATGGCATTTATACACAAGCAAAACAGAGAGACCTGGTCAAAAATAGGATGCACCTGTGGAGTGCCACAGCATTTTGCGGACTTTGGAAACTTGCCTATTAATCAGGGATTGGATCTACTTGGTTACTGCATGTCATGCCCATTTTAGCCTTTTTCAAAAATACTTTGCAATCTGCAGTCATTCAGAGGGGAGTGCTGTGCATTAGTATTAATCTTGACATCCAAGACTTGTCTGCATTTTACTCTGAAAACTGCCTTAAATTGGTTATCACATTTAAAAAAAAGCAAAAAAAAAAAAAAAAAAAAGGAAGGAGGAAATCATGCAAAGAATAGAAAGATTTTGATTCCTAAACAAACAACTCAGTAATGAAATTTAAGATGGGAGGCAGTTATACATAGTTGCTGATGGACTATAAAAGTGAAGAGCAACTTTCCAAAATGCGCTTTTTGTTTGGTTCTTGAGGAATGTCTTCAAAATCTTTGTGGTTTATAATAAGCCTAAGGCATCACTTCAACTCATTGCAGATCAAAAGGAAAGCGATAATCCACTGCCATTTTTCTTCCCTTAATCGGTATTTATTTCAGTAACAGATCATGCATTACAAATAGACCAGCCCGCAAGGGCTGTGTAGCCAGGAAAAGAAGAGTGTGACTTCTGGGCTGTGGCATCTTAACAGTGTTGGGTTAATACTGACAAAGTCACAGAGAGCTGCTTGGTGGCATGAGGGAATCAGCTGCAAGCTCAGCCCAATTCATAAAGTATTGATAACTTTTCCATAAATCCATCTGGCCCTCGGTCACAGTCTTCCTGATGATTCCAAGTTCTGTGTCATTTTAAGAAATCTGTTGTGATCTCCTGCTCCTCTAGAAAGCACAGCTTCAATTTAGTTTGAACCATACATCTGTGCTCGTGTTCTCTGAGCTGTAACTCTCCTGCACAGGGGGAGGTTGTTATTCCCCAGAAGTCTCACTCCAGCACAGCTCCGAAGCCATGAGTACAGGCACGGGTCATCATGAGCTGTGCTTGGGGAATCATCCTGCCTGAGAGCTAAATGCTACTTTGGTGGCACCAAATCTTTGGAAACCAAGGCAGCTGGAGCTGTTTCAAATGACCCCTAACCCTGTTTTCAAAATAGGAATTTTCCTCTTGATCATTCCAGGCATTAGCCAGGATGCAAAAAGTCAGATTGAACAACAGGATGTGAACAGACTACACTATATTGGGCACTCTAAAAATATTTTGGGTGGCTAAAGATGGACAAAGATGTTCCCTCATCCTCAGCAGGGCAGTCAGGCCATGCAGGGAGCCTGTGCCAGGCTGTCTGCATGGTGTCCAAAAAAGGCTGCCTCTCAGAGCCGCCTTTTGTTTCACCCTGCACTGGGTTTCTTTAAACTTCCCTACCGATCGGCTGCTTTCACCACGAGCCTGTCTGTGGCACCCTGGAGCTGGGCAACAACACGGCTTTGTGCGGGATGACGCTCTCTGTTTGCTCCTCGGTGATGAAGGCCCTCACAGCATCTCTGTGCAGCCCCAGCCTTGCTTTTTGCCTTGGGCTTGTGGAGTTTGTTACCACAAACTGAGATGTTCCTTGCAGGCTTTGCGACACCCAAGAGGCAGACGGTGCTGCAGAAGCGGCTGATGCTCAAGGACTCCCGTGAGGAGCCATAAGCACTTAGAATATTGCAGTCTTTACCAAATTTGTCTAGGTGCCATGAAATAAAATCATTCCCGTCCCGAGAGATATAACTCATTGTGTTTTTAAACTCCATATTATCTTTTGTCCTATGCAGGTGCTCACCCTGGGTTTACTTTTAGCTTATTTCTGAGAAGGAAGACAAGAGGACGGTTGCGAAGGGCTTTTGTATGCAGTAGCAAACGATTGCACTATTCAAGAGCCAAGGGGCTTTGAGACTTGGCTATCAAATAGCATTAAATTAAAATGGTCTCTGCAGAGATGGGCTTAATAACAAGAATGAAGTGATCAACGGGAGCGTAGCTCATCCACATGGGACCAGGATGGGGTTTTCCACCCCATCAGGCCCAGGAGCGGCTACTCACGTCCGAGTTAATGCCAGGACTAGCTTGGGATCAAAGCAGCAGGAGAGGACACAAAAGCACCAGCTGGTGAAGAAGAGGGGTTGCAAAGTGTTTTACAGAATTAAATGAGGCAGTGCCTCAAAAAGCGCTGTGTTCTGCTCTGGTCCCAAGGAAGAGCTCCAGATTACAGCCAAAATAACAGTTACGAAGGGCCTAAATTATTCTTTCTTTCTGCCTTGTCAAATGCAACAATAGTATTGTCTCCCTGGCCTGTATGCTGTAATATATTCTGTTTTGGGTAGTAAATAAACTATGCGTAGCCATAATTTACTGTGCCTGTCAGAATGCCAGGCAGAAGCATAGGACAGTGAGAATGGATAACAGAACATGCCCCTTGGTAACTTTTAATGCATTTTCAAATACATACAATGATGTAAAGAGCAGCAGTTTATATGAAAGTACATTTAATACAGTACATTTAAAGACTGTACATACATGTAGCTTTTTTTTTAGTGGAGATGGTGCACTCCATGCTACTGACACGCGTGCGTACTCTTTCAGTATATAAATAAACTGCGGTTGATGAGATTAAGAGCAGTGCCTCTGTGTGTTACAGTATCCGCACGGCAAAGCCAGCATTGCTGCTGGAATTCCGGGCCTGCCGGGGCTTCCCAGGCTGCTGTGGAAGCGACGCCGTTTCAGGGCTGGGAACTCTCTTCATACCAGCCCTAAAGGGGCAAGTTATCTCCTGCTCCTGCCATATACTATGCAAAATCAGGAGGTGAACCATCCCCAGCCTCCACCGTGGCCTGGCGGGCACTCGGGTTGACCGTGTGCCAGAGGCCCCCGCACAGATTCGCTGTGGCGCCCGTCGCAGCTTTGCAGCCGTGAACTGCAGCCGCGGCTCCCTGTTCTACACGTACAGTGCTGAGGAAGAGCCCCAAAAGAGGCACAGATCCCTGAAGGAACTGCAAAAACTAGTGCTCGGCGCTGCCGGAGGGACGGCCAAGCTGAGCAGACCTTGTCCAGCTGCGCTCGGCTGCGGTTTTGGGAACGGGGAGCTCGAGAGCCCTGGGCGCGTTTCTCGCCGGGGTACCCGGCGCTTCCCGGCTGCTGCTGCTGCTCCCTCGCTCTCCCGCTGCCCCCTCTAGCGTTACCGGGCGTGAAATGCAGCTCGCGGCCCGTTCGCGGCTCGTACCAAATCCCGTTTTCTTCTTTTTTCTTACGGAACCCAGAGACCTTCTCAAACTGCCAGTAGTTAAACGGGCTTCTCAAATGCAGAGGGGGTGGGGACCAAGCCTTAAAATAACTCAGGAGACTTTTAAATGTCTCCTGCGGTTTCTCAAGATTGTCTAAATTTTACTGGATCACTGATGCTTAGTCTGAAATCACAAGATTATATATCTCAGCAGTGAACAAATTTTATTTAAAGTAAGACTTGAAGAGCTATCGCCTAGTACAAGGAATAATTATTTTTGTTTCCTTCTCTTTCTTCAAAAATAGCAAAATTGCCCGTAACTAATTACAGGTTTGTGCCATCAAAGGCATTTCTGACATACCGTAATGGGATGCAATTGCTCTGGGATCATTGCTTTCCTTTTGGGTATCCCACTTTTTTATGAGTCAACAGCCTTCATGCTGTGGTTCATTGAAACTACATCGTGGTTCAAACAGCAGCTTCGAACCAGCACCATTTCCCAACCCGCCCTCCCCATTTCTGTGCACTCACAAGCTCACTTTTTCCCCCTGCTTCACCACCTTTTCCAGCCTTTCCTCTGGAAGTTTCTATTCCTATTCCCTCTTGAAAGCCACATCGAGTCGCCGAGAAAAGAGCGTTTCCAAAGAGCCCCCGGGTGCTGCAGTTGCCCTGCAGACTGCAGGGCAGGGCGGGCCAGAGCCCTCTGACTGTTCCAGCCCAAGGCAGCTGCACGGGGAGCAGCTGTGCTCGGCCCCGCTCATCTCCTGTCCAGTGGCCCAGCCCGAGCTGCTACTGCGGCTCCCTCTTGGTTACAGCGCTCGCGGCCACCAACTACACATCCTCTTTACACAACCTAACCCAGGAGAAGTGGAACGGCAGCTGCTAATGCTGCTTATCTTTTTCTTTTTTTTTTTCCTCTTTTTTTTCAGCGCCTCTCAGATCTTGCTTTGCCTGTTTTTTGAGCTGCTTTTTGCAGAACTCCAGGCCCAGTGATCTGCTAGGCTTTTGACCTTCAAACTCTAGCAGAGCTGACTGGACATACAGTGTTTGAACCTCCACAAAATGAGTACTGCTAAAGCATTTCAAATGCTAGCTGCTAAAACCACACCCACTTCAGTGCTACTTTCCCCTGTAAGCAATTGCTGTTCTTGCTATAGAGTCAAGTGCTGCTCTGCAGAGATATTTTGCAAAATCTTGAATGTGAGGAGAGCTGTGGGAAGATGAGATCCCTGTTATGAAGTGTGAGGAAAGTCCTGGTATTTGAGGTCTCTTCTGAGTGGGAATCATGTCCAAGTCCCAAGGCACCAAAGTACGAGGCATGTGGGAGCTGCACACTTTGGGAAGTGGACATGATTCCGCATTAAATCACACAGGGAAAAGTCAAATTGAACCTGACACTAAATTTGAGGTGAACAAATTGTTGAAAGGAAACATTGGGGCTTGGACAAGCCATATTTGAACGATCTGCAGAAGCGTAAGATGCAGTGTGATAGGCAGGCAGGAAAGATGCAGTTTTATAGTCTGTGAGATAGGTTGAGAAAGATGATACAGGAAGATGACTGGGAAAACTGGAAAAGACATTTCAGTTGGCATCTCCTTCTTCCATTTTTGCTATTTTGTGAGGTAAACTACTCTGAGCAAGGAAAGTAGGTGGCAGAAATTTAATACAGGTAATATTGAAATAGAGATTAGAAAACTGTCTGGATGGCAGAACCCCAGAGGATGGTGGCAAATGGGGCTGAGTCTAGTTGGAAGCCTGTGGTGTCCCACAGGGGTCAGTACTGGGCCCGGTGCTCTTTAACTTGTTCACCAGTGACTTGGATGAGGGCACAGAGTGCACCCTCAGCAAGTTTGCAGATGACACCAAACTGGGAGGAGTGGCCAACACTCCCCAGGGCTG
>JAWLRI010000923.1:3896760-3917723 GCA_034781795.1 Crypturellus tataupa | reverse complement strand
AGGTTGTGGAGTCTCCTTCTCTGGAGATCTTCCAAACCTGCCTGGATGCCACCCTGTGCCACGTGCTCTGGGTGTCCGGGTTTATGCAGGGGGGTTGGACTAGATGATCTCTAGAGGTGCCTTCCAACCTCAGCCATTCTGTGATTCTGTGAAAAGTAGACCTGGTGAGGCTATAGGTAACTGATTAGTTGCTGTGAGGGAAAGAAGTCTTATTGGGTAAGCACAGAGCTATACCAGTGCAAGAACAGGAAATTGGGGAAAACAAAAATATATAGTTCTAACAAAAAGAAAAGGATATGCATGACAGAATACAAAGTGTGACTTTATTTAATTGCTGTGCAGAGAAAGTATCTAAGCACATTTCCAAGGTCACTCAGAGAATGCAATCCACATCATTTTCCTTTTCAGAGTCACCCTAGTTTATGCTTAATTAAACTATGCAAGCTCTGCACACTCTAGAAAATGCCCTTTTATTACATTGTAGGGAATTTGCATCTCTGAAGGGCATTTGGGAAGCATGACATCACCAAAATGAAGGGGTTCTGGTAGCCTTGCTCCCATTTTCATTCATTCACAATTGTTGACTTTTATTCCAAAGTTCATTTCTATTTCCTGCCTGGACATTAGCACTGGATTGTACCCGAATGCTCATTTTCTGACTTCAGTGGCTGTTTCAGTTCCTCTGGCTCAGCAGTCTCCCTGGGGGCTGATGCATCCTCAGCTGCAGGTGCCCAGACGATTACTTCTCCACTTCAGTCTGACGCAGGAAAGGTCGGAGGTTGGAATCTGCTCACCATGCCCTACCAGTAGGGTAAAAGTGGATCCAGAGGTGGCAAGTGGAAGGAGGGAGTAGTGGTGCAAGCTCTTCCATTTCTTTGGCTTAAGGTCTTGCCAGTATGGTTTTACAGAAAGCCAGGTACAAGTGAGCTCAGGATGGTAATACTTAGGATGCTTCCTGGAGAAAGCTGGAGATGCAGCTAGGAGAAACAGAAGTTAAATCAGCAACTTGGGTTAATAGCATCCTCCTATTCAATGTTTCTAAATTCCATAGCCTAGAGGTCTTCTTGGATCCCCAGTTCTCCGTTCTCTCCGTTCCTGCTGACAGCATTTCCTAACTCTGTTTTATACCATTAGTATCTGGGGAGAAAACTGCAGGCCTTTCATTTTGGAAAAAGGCTCATTACACTTATCTGTGCCTCGGCCACCTCGGGATCTGATTATGGTGCTGGAGTTGCACCTTGGAATAGTTACAATTAAAGCTTAATGAAGTGAGTAACTACAGAGCTCTGTAGTTACTCCCCACTAACTTATTGCATCTGTCTGTATCATTAGGAATAGCTACCACTTGATCTTTACAAGTTTCTAAAAGGGAAATCTCATATTCTAAAAGTTTATCCTGTCCAACCTCAAATGACTGGGACTCTTCATGGGCAGCTCCCCATTGCAACCCAGACTGGATGAGTTCAGAATATGCTGAGGGTTGACAGTAGGTGAGTTTGAGAGAAAGACAGATTTGGAGAACGGAGCAGAGCCTTCTTAAATGAGAGGGAGAGCCTGGGTGACAACTGCATGGAGATGGCTCTGCCTCCTGGC
This sequence comes from Crypturellus tataupa, assembly GCA_034781795.1. Taxonomy (NCBI): domain Eukaryota; kingdom Metazoa; phylum Chordata; class Aves; order Tinamiformes; family Tinamidae; genus Crypturellus; species Crypturellus tataupa. Next base: position 3,916,130 of record JAWLRI010000923.1, on the reverse strand, counting down.
CACCCTGAGCTTGTTCCTCCATGCTGGTACAGCAGGAAGAGGACTAGCGCCCTCAGGGCTTTCTGCCATCCTTGGCTTGGCAGGAAGCATCTGTGTGTGTGGGTACACTTACCCTGCCGTGCTAGAAATGCATAGTTATTGGTACTTTACTTTTCTTAGATCTTGGATCCAGGTAGATATGGGGTTAAATCAAGCTGATAGTTTATCTCTTTTAAATTTTGTTTTCTTCCTCTTTGTCCCATTTTTTTTTTCTTTGTCTCTTTCTTCTTAATCACTGGGAGACTATTATGTCTGAGCATAACCACAGGTCTTTTTTACCTAAATGACAATTGAGGTATTTATCTTTATTGTTGTAGGAAGACTTATATCAAAACCTGCAAGTCACAAGAGGGGAATTTGCTTTTTGATATTTCTGATGGGCTATCAGTCAGCACTAACTTATGCAGATCCTGACCCTTTGGTAAGCCAGCCATCTGTGAAAGTAAGGAGGAAAAAATCCTCTTCACAAGATGTTGACTTCAAAGTCCTGCTCTGCTTTGGAATATCACAGCAAATGTGTCTGGTGCTCAGAACATGATCCTGGCAGCTGCTATGGTGCTGTTTGGTGCAGAGTTGCAGGAAGGGTTTCTAAAATGCCTGGAGCTTGGAATAGGCAGAGAATTAGTAAAAATGGGAAGGAATGGATGGTAAGGGAAGTAGGCTGCTTGCTGATGTGCTGACAGATGTAAGGCTAGGGAGTGAGAATATCCTTTGGATTTAGGAGTTCAGTAAGCTGCCGTAAGCTTGATGGTGCCAAATGGAGCTATCTACAGATCTTTGCCATTTGACCAAGGCATTGGGCCTTGGTGAGGCCACAGTGAGACCCTTTTCACTGAATATCAGGGGAGAAGAATCCACTTGGCAATATAAGGACCGTTAACAGGACAGTGCAAAACACCCAGAGCGCTCTCTGCCATGAGAAATGCTACATGGTTGCTGTAGTACTTTGTATAACATAGCGGATGCCTTACAAATTCTTGCAAAAAAACTTTTTTTAGTTTTTATTCAGTTCCTTAGTGGTGCTGTTGACTTAAGTGTTTGCTTTTCTGAGACTCCTCCAATTTATACTTAGTGAGCTGAATATTAATTGTGTTTTCCACCTTCTTCTCTATTTTGTCCATGCTGGTCAGACCTGTGATAGGAAGGCTCAGCAGAGACAGGAATTCACATTTTGAAGAGATTGTCAGATCATGACCTGACCCAAGATTTAACAAAAAAAAAAAAAAAAAAATCCTTGCTATGGAGGTAGTGGAAACAGAAAACATACCTTTTATAACTAGTTAGGTAGAAAATCCAGTCATTCTGACCATTTGATTCTGTGTTCCCTTCATCCTTCTCAAAATGTGTATAGATGAAATCACTTCTACGTCATTTGCAGCACCAGAGTGTTCCTAAGTATAGACTTATCTTGGTAACCTTGTAGTGAATGTCAGCGGTCAGTTCAGTCACCACTTAGCACTGACACTAAAGCTATTTAGGAAGTAATGAGTTGGCACCGTGTACTAACTTCGGGAATAACTGGGAGCTTGCTGATATCTGATGTGTGCCCTGTGTAGTGCCATAATTTTGGAAAGAGAGTGAGTCACTCCTATTGCTCCCAACTGCAGCCCAAGGCTGTATGTTTGTCTTTAATAAAAAAAAGCCTCAGGTTCTTCTATGTTTCCCCCCTCTTCACCTTCCCTTGTCCACATTGACAGCTATCTGAAGATCTTACCTTCCAACCAAAGAAGACCATCTATCTGCAGTTATTACAGTGTATTGTAGCACTGAGGTAAAAACCTCTGTAAAGACAGATAGTTGTAAAAATGGTGACAAAAGGGCCTTCTGTAAGCCCTCCGAGAAGCAACTCATGAGTTTCTCCCCACCAAGCCTTGGCAGGGCTCCCTGTGGATAATGGAAGGAGAATGCATTCGGGGACACCTCTTTCGGGCAGGAAGGTGCTCTCTGCTATCTCAGAGCTGCCCCTGGAAAGAAGGGCAGGCAAGAGACCCCTTTACTTCCATGGAAGCCAGTGATGGGTCTCTGCCTTCCCTTCCCCTGTCTCATCAAAACTCACAGTTGTGGCCAAAAATCCCAGGTGTGGCATGTAGTTACAAACCATTCTGCCAGAAAGGATGTCTAGATGCTCCCACACAGCTTTCAGCCCTCTCTTTTTCTGCAGTGTGACGTTGAGTAGGTAGACAAATTTGCCACCTTGCAGTATTTGTTGGTGACCTTCCAGTGATAGGTGCTACTATGAACAGATGCAAGACTTGCACAGTTGCATATTTTCGTTTAATATTCTCAAATCAGTACCAGTTTTCCAAATGGTTCCTGTGTAAAGCTATGAGCGTAATTCTCATGGGGGGGTGCAGAGCTTAATTCTCAGCAAGATAGACTATGTTTCACTGAATTTGTTCTCTCATGTAAACAAATCATATCCAAATTCTCTCAGCTTAAATATATTTTCAGAAAAAATCCAGCATTAGATGCATCTTATTACACAAGTGTAAAAAGATCAAAGGAAAATGATTAGGAAATGTTTCTTTCTTCTTTCTTTCTTTTCTTTTTTACTGTTTCTTCTCTCTCTGAAATCTTCATCATGAAGATGTTGATGGTTTGTCAAACAAACATAAAAACCAGCTTACTCTCTCAGAGACAAGGAAATAGAATATCTAACGGAATGGCAAAAAGTAGGAGCAAATGAAATATCTTTTCAATAACATGCAAGGTTACAGAAAACAAGGATATTCATGAACCTTCTAAAAATGAATGCAAAGCAATGAGATTGTATTTACTTTAGCAAGAGAGCTTTCTTTTGTCTCTTTGTTTTTAACCCCAAATTATTTGCATTTCCTCCCATGGCAACAAATTCAATCCTTTGCAAATATATTTGGCTTTTGCTCAGTAATATCTATTACAATAAAACATATGACATTTATTTTCATAGCTGAATGGGAGATACAGATGGAAATTCAAGAAAGGTAAAAAGAGCTATTATACCAAATGTGTACTGCACACTAAAGCACTTAACTTCTTGTCTCTGGTCTTTCACTGTTCAGGTCAACAGACATTTGAAATGTTGCCAAAATAGCATACTCCTTTTGCATGGACTAGAGATTGTTCAGTAGTATCCTCTCTGCCCAGTTAAAGGGTAGATTGAAAAAATACCAAGCTTCTTTAAAGACTTCTGTCTTGCCTTGCTTGACTGCACACTGAGAAAGACTGTGCAGGTAGTGATTACTAGCAGGTTGTTACATGCCTTTCAAGAAAGAGTATGAAAGAACAACTTGAGTGGGTGCAAGATGTTCTACTCCATGGTTTTGTTCTGTTTGTTTTTTAGCAGATGACTATACAGGTAAGAGAGATATTGATGCCATGCTCGGTTGGTGTGAGGGCTGCGCCACTGGGACCTGGAAGAAAAAGAAGGGCAAAGGATGCCTGGTATCACTTTCCAGACTTCAAGTGTGTCTGCCAAAGGAGGTGCCATGCTTAGAGAACTGTGCTTCTTATAAGAGAAAATGTCTTCATGTGGATGGGGAATGTGAGTAGAAGAGAATACACAGTTTTCAGAGTGAATAAAAATCACCACAGAGGTGACTGTGACCAGCATAGTCCCACACAGCCTGTCTGAGGCCCAGATATTTTGTGCATTTGACTAAAGGCACCTCTAAGGGGTGATTCAGCTTTTTTGTTAACTGAATTACCTTTCAGAGAAGCTTGTCTTTTTCCATGACCTATCCAAGGAGTTTGTAGTGTATTGCTTGAGTGTATTTAGAGCTCCAAGCTCTGAGCTCAGTATATGTCTGTAACCTTCCATCAAAGGTGGAGGGTCTTAACTTTCAACATGCTACTTTTGTGACTGCAAATTTGGTGTCTTTGCCAGAAGTTTTAGAGAATGAAGAGGGATTCCTGCCTTTTGCATTTGAGTAGTGAAAAGGTAATTTAAGTTCTTCCTCTGCATAGTCCACCTATCCACAGCTCTTCTGCTGGAATTGGGGATTTATCAAAATGTCAGAAGCAGCTTAGGGAGGGGAAGGAGCCTTGTCCTGGGGAGAGGAGTGGTTTCAAAACAGACAAGACTCTGCCTATGGCAAAGGGCCTTCCTGGTCCTTCTGAGGCTCAATGGATACAACAGGGCAGACAACACACCATGCAGGAACAACGGTGCAGACTGTTGTCATGGCTGTGCAACGAGAAATGGTGCAAGCTGGGCAGGCACCAGACTGGAGTGGACCTCAGAGAGTTCTCATCTGTTTAACAAACATCCTAAAGAAATGCATCGTTACAATGGGCCAAGCAATGGCTTGGCTCCCTTGAAATGGGAGACAGACCAGCAGGTACCAATGGACTTGTGATTCTCCTGGCTTTAAGTCTAGTTTATGTTTTCATATATCACTCATTTCATTTATCTCTTCTTGACTTTAAAAAAAAAAATCCTTTTTTTTTTCCTCATATTCCTCTTCCTACTGCTCTTTCACCCTCCCACCAGCAGGGGCAGCTAAACCGAAAGAAGAAAAATGATCAAATGCGAAAAAGATATAAGGACTCTATTGAGAGCCTCTTTTTGATGGAAATTTGAGATATCTCTGTGGGTGGTAGGAGGGTAAGAAGATGTTTCCGGAGGTCTTCGCTTCTCTTCGTGCTTATTGCCTGCCATGGGCATTACTTACAGGTCAGTGCAGCTGAACTGAACTACCAGTCTGAAAGCATTCCTGGGCTGAAACCATCATGAGAAGATGACTGACCTTCCATGAGCCTGGAGAGCTGAGCTTGTGCAAGCTCTGCCAGCCCAGGTCTCTTCCCATTCCCAACATCACTCCGAGTCATGTTAGCCACCCCCATAGGCTTCCTGCCCCTAGTCTCTGATAATTTGATTAACAGGCTAGACTGAGCACAGTCTCCTTACAGAGCAAGCTTGCATCACCCAGTGGGTGCAATGGCTGGATTTTCAAACGGCTCAGTGGGGAGTACTAGGAGCACTAAGGTTTAAGATACATCTTAGAGAATTGTTCTGATAAGCAACAAGGAAGGAAGCAGGGACATTAGTTACAAGGCGACCATGGCTTTGACAGTGACAGATGATGATGTACAGCAGCTGCATTTTGGTTTGCAATCAATTCAGGCTACACTTCAGATATTTAGGTGTGGGTTTTTGTATTATTTTAAAGCATATCTAGAGAATTATGCACGTCACTTCTGTTGTTGTGTAAGCACAAGCCTGAAAAAAGTGTTCTCTTTCAAATCCCCAGTGGCCTGCTAAAGCCCCAAAACAAGCAGCAAGGATTAATTCCTCCCCAGATAAGATTCTCCTAAATCCTAACAGATAATTTGTTTGAAGTTTAATTTTAGTTTGTTATTACACACATGGGCCTTATCTTCATTCAGAGTCGTTAGCAAAATTAAACAAGTCTTTTCAAACAGAAAATGGAAGCATAACAAGAGCCCAGGCTAATGAATGAAAATGCAGAGTTCGCTTCACTAATAGTAAGTTTACATGGGGCTGGCAGACTTGTGTGACCTCAAGGAGCTTCCAGTTTGTCATGTTCTCCACCCCGATAGGTTGCTGTTGCAGGGGGTGCTATCCTCCACACTCTGGAAGGATAATCCCATGGAGCTCAAAGCACCTCTGCTGTGATTAGTGTTAGAGTACAGATCCCTTATCCTGGCTAACAGGATGCTCCAGCCCATGATTCCACATGGACTTGGGGATTTGGACCCTCAGCCTCAAGGTACAGTGGGTGTCTCAGTATCTTGGTGCTGCAGTGTGCTCCAGGTCAGGGAAAGCTTTAAGTGAACATCTAGACAGCTGCCATTTTTATGCCGTTTTACCTCAGTCAACATCATTAGGATTAGGTTCAACTAACCAATCATGCCACCATTCAGTGTATAGCCTTATCTTCATAAAATGTAAGAGTCTCCTCAGGAAATGTTTCCAAAGCCTCTCTCCTTAACTGCAGTGAGTGAAAAGACCACAGATAGATACAGAGAAGCAGTCAAGAGACCAAGATTACCAGTGTTTTTAGCCGATCTGGGAAAAGGGCAATGCTGCTAATACCCATCTTGGAATTAATGTCTTTCTCATTGCTTAAGTCAGAGTATTTCTATTGCATTTCTGAGACCACATGGGCTCCCTCTAGTGAATACATGGGAAAAATCCTGTGTGCTAAAGCTATGCAGCTGCCCGAAGCTGATCTGCCTGGGCACAAAAAACCGGCTGATGAAGAGACTTAGGACATGGGATCTGTATGACTGGGCCATTGGTTGGTATGTTGAAGACCTAGTTCACATTTTCTTCTCTGCTCCAATTCCTTGTCACCACGATTGTGTCAGTTAAGGGTTGGAGACAGGGGATGTGGATGGCAGGGCTCTCTGGAGCGTCCAGCCGAACAGCCTGACCCCTCGCACAGCGCATGCACAGGGGCAGGCCCGTCACAGCAGCTTAGAAACCATCAGAGCCATTAATGGGCTCCCCTTCTCAGGCTATAAGTCCCAACCTGCTCTCCTCTTATGTTAAGTGTGAGAATCTAGGGATCCATCAAAGGGATTGACCTGGTGCCGAGCTGCATGCTGCCCCAGCCTATGAGAAATATGTGCTGTTACTCTTTGGCTTTGGGTCTTTTTAAGCAGAGCAGAGTTTGCCCTTATTTGTCTTTAGGCTGCTGTGTCAAAGGGGGCAGTAACTTCTGCTTTTAAATAAAAGTTGCTGTGATCACTGTAAATCTGTTCCACTGTGTGCTCTGAGGCACACAGTGGATCAAGTCCAGTGGAGGCTTAGGCAGAGGGAAGCCACTCCGGAGGCTTTCAGGGAGACTTGCTCACGGGAGGGATGTGGAGCTACTCAGCCCAGATGGGAAGGTGATTTTAACCAGAGGCCCAAGCATAACTGCAGGTGCCTAGTGAATTTTACCATCTAAATTTAAGGCGTTAGATAGGACGTGAGGGATTGCAGCCATGCATGGATTGCAATCCATTACACCAAAGTCCAGTGTAAGCATTAAGTGTGGGTCTTAGCCTAGTCTCTCTCTTCCTCAATTTTCAAATTTATTAACTTTTTTTTTGTCATTTTGTCATATTTCAGATGTGTCACACCTTATTTATTATTTATCTGCAGGCATAAAAATAGTTATTATGAATAAAAGTCTTAATTTTAAATAAAATCAGACTCCTTTTGTAACTCAGAACAACTCATTCTGATACTAGAACTATGTAAAAAATTGTACCTGTTCAGGTTACTGTGAAAGCATCACAGCAAATAAGCCCATGTAAGTGTGTTCTTCCTTACCTGCATAGTCATGCTGTAAGCAGAAACAGCACCTTATATCTCCACACTGGGAAGAGGAAAAAAGCACTTCCAGAAGCAGCTGGAAGAGCATCATAAACAACATAATAAACTGCAGAAAGACCCCAATGACACTCTCCTGCTGAACAAAGCAAGACCTCTAACAGCAGCTCAGCAGGGGAAGGTACCTGTGTACAGATACAGATAACACTGATGTGGATTGAATTTGAATTCCTTTTCTATGGAAGTACGCATTCTCCATGGGTTGCCTTTTGTAGAGTGAAATCTGTTCTGATTCAGGCTAAACATGGCAATTCACTCCCATTAGGTGGGTAATTTGGATCTCCAAATCTGGGGGGCAAGTAAGCAGGCAAAAGTCTTTTTTACCCTCCATTTGCCTCCCAAAAGTTTGAGAGTGTGAGCTAGTGAAAACTCTCTGTATGTTCAGAAGCAAGGAGACAAAAAACAAAAACAAAACAGTCTCATGACTTTTGATGAGCAGATGACAAGGCAATAGCTAAGTTTGAAATACATGGATTCCCAATGGTGTTGATATAAAGAGTGATTTTTCCTTATTTTGACTACTTTTTAAATAGTTGCATTTTTAAAATTTTCCTGTACTAAACCAAATCTGGGGGGCTTTTAAATATTTGGATATTTCCCCGTATTCCGGAGCGGACTTGCTGTGGACATGGCCTCTTGTATTCAACGCTACATATAGATCAGGGTCACCGCCAAGCAGAGGAAAGGTGGTTAGTTTCTGTGGGAATCATGCTAGCTGTGTGGTGGTAGCATTGAACAGCTGACTGTTTTCTTGGTAAAACACACTTTGGTAGACGTCTAAGCCAACAAAGATCTGGAATCAATCAAGCCTTTATATGTTTTCCAAATAAATGGTGTTTTTAGACCTTTCAGATTTAAACAGTTATGGGCTGAATTCAAAGGAAAATCCCTGCTCCAAACATCTCAGTCATTTGGGAAGGTAGGTTTAAAATTCCCACCCTAACATAAGGTCATGTTTACAATTTTAAAAACCCTGTCTATGGGAACAGAATCCTTTCTGATCAAGACCCTGGTGCGGAAATCTGTAATGGGATCTGAAATTGTGTAGTTTGATTTCATCTGGGGTTTCAAGATCATTGGTTCTTATTTCTTCATGTGCTATTAATTTGTGTTCTCTGACAGAATAAGCACAAGATTAATTTGCATGAGCAACCCCTAAGGCCTGAAATGCCCAAATATTGTAACAGAATAGCTCGTTTCTATTTATTTTTTGTGGCAGTAGGTTTTTTTCCCCCACAACTAACTGCCTTCATCTTGACATTATACCAGTGCTGAACTCGGGAGCTGATTTAAATACTTCACCTAATAGAAAGAAAAATGGTAGCTGTAGTGGCAGGTGTGAATTTGCCAGGCGGTGCTGCGGAGGGTTCGATCCCGCCTGGGCTCCCGCGCTGCCGCAGAGCAGCTCTGCAGCCTCGCGGCCGCCCCGCAACACAACACAACGTGCAGACGGTGCGGGACAGATCTTACCTCTTGTGGAGATGAACCATAGGGCAAATGCTCTTCCCTGGGCTCCTCAATTTCATGATTTTTTCCCCTCCTTTTATTACTGTTGGAATTTTGCTGGAATTCAGTAAATTTGGTATTTGTGGAATGGACTCTCAAATGGAGAATGTGTTAGGGAACTGCTTGTGATACTTGTTACTCAAAGGCAAAAAATCATGAATCAGAACCCTGCAAAATCGTAAAATCCTGCTATTTTTAACTTCCTTGTAGGATCACGTAACAGTGTCGATATTTGGTGCAGTCTGCCTACTGCGTAGCTTGCTCTTCTCCATCAGGACCTCCCGCTTGCCCTGGGTGCTGAGTACTTTGCTCTCCACTGCTGTCCTGGGGATCTGCCCCTTCTCAGCTGTGTTCCCTGACCATGTCCCCTGTCGTTTGGGATGGCATTCGATGCCTGCACCCAGCTCTGCTCGCCTGCAGTCAGCAGCTCAGTCTGCTGCTGTAGTTACTCTTGTGGACTCACCCCAGCCTTCAATCACATTCCTGTAGGGTTCTGTGCCCTGGAAGTGGTTTCTTCGTGATTCTGATCACACTGCAAAAGCACCTTGTGCCCCAAAGTAGCCTGAGCTAAAGGTTAATTTACTGACAACGATAACTGGTACTTGTTCTGGCGTTATCTGAAAGCGTGACGGGAGCTATAGATGTGCCCCTGGCAAATGGGGTTATTCAGAAGAAAATAGCCTGTCTGGGCTAGACATTCTTAACTGTCTAATTGAACTTAACTATCATTCTTAACTAACTTAACTGAAGTAGTCCTTCTGTTAGGCCGTAGGGTGGAAAGTGTGGGAAGTTGTTCAAGAGACATGTAAAATAAAGCCAATTTAGAGCCAAAAAGCAGGCAAAGATCAAAAATAAAATACAATGAGGAGGAAAAAGACCAGACACAAGAAAGTAAATAAAAGAAAGCAGATTTATTGTAAAAAGAGGGAAAAGGGGAAAGGAATGTTGAAAGCCAGAAAATTACCTTGAAGGCTGATAAAGGACATGGAGACATATTCTAAAGTTCTGAGTCTAATTGCCTTAGTTAAACTTCTGTACTTTTATTTGGAGTTAAGGAAGCTGAGCTTGTCAGCACATAAGTACTGCATAGCAATTTTAGGTCAGACGGACTATATCTTAGATCTTGCAGCCCTAAGGATAATATTTCCTGTATTACTTGTAGGTTATCTCTGCAGAACTCAATTCTGATGTAACCATGCTTCAGTACGCAGAAATTTTACAGCTCCTTTCTCAAAAAGAGGGATTTGAGTCTTGACCTTTCTAATGTCATTGAAAAAAAAAAAACCCTCTATTTCACTCTAGAGTGAATTCAGGTTTTCTTCTCAAACATTGATTTTGCTCAATATTGAGAACTTTGAACTTCAGGTGATGAACCAAATGCAAATCTTGTGAGTTCAGAGTTTATTCTTTTCACAAACTAATAAGATGGCAGGAGTTTCTCCCATTCCTCTTCAGTGTAGAAACTGTCCAGAGTTAGTATAAAATGAGCTTCAATGACCTGCTTTTTACTTTGAAGAATTGCTCTCTATTATGCAGCAGGGGTAGGTTTCAGAAAGACTATTACAAAACAAGCATTTTCACACAGGACTTTCAATGAGGGTGTTATCTCCTTTAATCCAAGAACTATCTCTTTTTTTCCCCGCTTGGGGTGTGCAGCACTTTACAGACAAGCACAAAGGCAAAACAGCCCTGTGCTCTGAACAGCTTACATCCAAATTAGATTGACAACATAATGAAAGGCATATAATGTTATATTTGGAAGTGGTTGATAGAAATCATCCTCAGCCCGTATCTTGAGAGGATAGTCGGATGAGTGGTTATCTATGCCTCTGCTTCTCTGTTTCTTCTATTCACTGTCATTTTCTTTTCTAATCTTGCCCAGCACTCTTCAAAAACAGCCTCTTAAGGTACAAAATTTATCTTTATTCTTCTAAAAAGTATCTGCCTAACTTTCTGGATGGACTCTTATAACGTTCCGATTATGTTTAAAGTTGGTGTACTCAAATCCTTACTGATTTCCAGGATAGGTCTTAAATCATGCATTATACAGCCTTATCCCCCAGTACTCTGCTTTGGATTTACAGTCCCAGTTAAAGTTACATCTGTGAAGGAAGATGACATGAGCAAGTCTTGCTGCTCCCAATCTTTTTAAGATACCAAATCAATTTAGAGGCTCAAGTTATTGTTATAGTTTATACTGAACCTTCTGAATCAGTTCATTGAATTTTAGCTGTAGCTATATAAAATTCTATACAGTGAAATTATTTGGCCATATTGAGAAAGGCCATGCCATGATCCATCAATGCCACTAACTGCCAGCAGTAAAGAAATTCTCCTTTTTTTCTGCATTCATTTCAGTGATTTTTTAAAACTATTATTGAACATCAAGACACTTTACTAGCTTTTTAATTATTTTTTCTTTTAAGGAACATATCAATGATATTTATCTGAAATGCACTTCACTGTTGAGTGGCTTCTGTAGCTGTCAAAAAGAGAGACAAGGGAAGATCCAAGGAAATACATACTTATAAGACTGACTTTAATAGTGGGCAAGATAATGGAAACATACATAAGGGACAAGATTACAATTCAGTTAGAGATGTGATTTAGTAGAAGGAAGACTGCATGGTTCTGTAAAAAGATCATGTATGACAAATGTATTAGGGGCATTTCAATACACTGCTGAATTGGTAAAAATGAAATCATTGACATTATTCATCTAGATTTCAGGAAAGTATTTGTTACTGAAGGTACAAGAGATCGATTTACAAGGTCAGAAAGCAGAGCATAGGGGACAACTCTTGAAATGGAATACAAATGTGTTTAGGCACCAGAAACAGATGGTGTAAGTAAAAAGAAACAATTCAGTGTGCAGCGAGGTAGGGATACGCCTGAATGCGAATACTGAATGCCACATGACTCAGGTCCCAAATCATTTGTTGCGCCAGGAATGGGGACATCGGTAGGTCTTCATAATGTTGGAATGAGAAGATTTGCAAATCTCCCTGGGGTGACAGATTGAAAACTATGAAAATACAAATCATTGTGAAGAAATCCATGCAGGAAATGCACTTCTAAAGTCCTCTGTGGACAGCAGGAAAATGCACAAAAATTCACAGGTGATTAACCACTTCTACCTGCTTTTTAACACCATCTGTGCACCTTGTTAAATACCAAATTGAAACAGATACGTTTTCCTGGTGTATGAGAATTGGCACAATCACTACAGTTGAGAAAAATGACATTGTGCAGTTAGAGAAATCCATGAATTATGAGGAACTTGAGGAGTGGCGAGTGCAGAGTGCCACCACCAAACTGTCTGAGGAAGTGCCTTCACCAGGCTTTGACTTCTTTTTTCTGGATTTTTTTTCTTGTATTTTAGGAACAGACCTCTTGGTCACACACTGTGACTGAGCACAAGCTTATAGGAGGGTCCTAAGAACATGCAATTTTCCACCAAAATCTCCATCTCTTGGATACTCCTGCATGCAAATTGCCTGCCATTCTGCTCAAACCTGGAAACACCAAGGGGCCACCATATTCAGTGCACCTGCTTAGGCAATAGTGCTGCTGCTTTTAGAAACAGAAGGGCCAGGTGTCTTGAAGTCTGGGTGCAAAGTAGGTACCCTGTAGCATCTGAAGTACTCCTATGAGTCTCTCCACATCTTTCAGCCCTAAAGATACTGAGATGATGGGGTTCTTTGGGTCTCACCTCCAGCGGTAAGCATCAGATAATTTTATTTATTCTAATCTTTAAATGTACAAATCCCTGTAAAGCAAGGAGACATCTCCTTATCAAGAATCTTGATATAAAACTTGTAAGCCCATGATGAAAGAAAAACCCTTTGTGGAGAAAATGTTTTTAGAGAAAACATTTAGGGACTGACTATTTAGGAGAGATTCAAATGCCTTTGGCTCCTCACCTCTGCAGACAGCTAACCACAGCAAATTTCTGGTTTAGATCTTTCTAAATGACCTCTTGTGCTCTGTTGGCAGCTTTCAAGAATTACAGTTGCAAGAGATGACAAGTTTAAGACAGAGAGCTAAGGAAAATACCACTGATATATATGTGTATATACAGATTAATTGAAATACATTGACATTTATTTCAGTACGCTAGACTTGAAACTGGTTCAGAAGTTGTTTCACAAGGTTTTCCCTTGTCTTTCTAGCAGAGGCTAGGGGTGGTACCCATTAAGCCCTTGACTGCAGTCTGCTGCTGACTGCAACGCAGAGCCCTCAGCCTTCTCTCACCTAGTTTTATGGGGTTCTGCTTGGTACTAATTGTTCAGGATCTCCACAGGTTGGCAGAATGAACAGTTAAATGCGTCATCCCCATATGGCCTCTCACTAGGACCAGAAGATTGTATCTTAAATTGATTCAGCCAGAAGAAAAAAAAATGCTTTCTTATTTAGAGGAAAGAAGTGTTAAAAATAATCAAATACAATCAAAAATCCCCACAGAATTAAAAGGAAAGGTAAGAAATTCAAAGGTAAAACATGCAGCAATAAATAAATTAGAGGTCTGCTTTCACTGAAATAACCACTTCCTCTCTGATAATTTAATAGAATCATAATCTCATCAGTAAAAAGTTAAATCAAAGCAAAATTCTGGAATAACACCACAAATTTTGCATACTATCTGTGTGATGTCCAGAGGAGGTGAAGGGGCTGTATATACTTAAACCTCTTAAAGATTTCTCCAAGTACTAAATGCAAGATCGAGTCACATAGCATTGACAAAATCATACGCACATCAAATGAAGCAGGTCTCTGTCAGGTGCCCCGCGCAACCAGTACAGGAAAGTAGGAAGGGAAAAGGAAAGAAACAATTATTTTAGAACAGTATCTAGTCCAAAGGTTTGATCTTTTCCTTGTGATATAGCAACTACAGGATTCATTTTCTTTCTGATTCAAACTTGGAGGAAATAAAATAAAGATCTCTTATTTTCTTCCGTTGAAGCTGTTGCACTTGCATAATTAAATATTTATGTTACTAGAGGGAGCCCATATCCTGGCATGCAAGGTCTTATTCAGAATGTAGCAACCAAGATTCAGGCCCTTGATAGAGTTAATATTTAACCATTTTCACCAACTGTCAAAGCTTCAAGGGAGCTAAAAGAATGCTCAGCAAACTTCACCTAGAAGAGACTGAGGTTCAACCTTCAAATTACCCCTTGGGGGTAATTTGAACACAAAACACACAAACTTCAGTTCAGTGCCTCTGTATGGTCCTATTGTAAATTCTAAGGCGTAAGCTTGGATTAATGAGAAATTTCATCCTGATTCTCAAAAGATTGCATACCAAAACCCTATGTCTTTAGTTTTTTTTTTCAGCTAGACATTTTCAAATGGAAAATTATTTTGTTGTAATATTTCCACCAAGTTGTGTTTCAGTTTTATTTTTTGTGCTAGCTATCACTGAGCCTTCTTTCTTTATTCCCTCTAAATTGACTAGGAAGTGTAGAGTCAGACTGGATGTCTTTTGTTCTCCAGCGTATTCTTTGCTTACAGTCTGCTGAGTACTGACCATATATATGAAGTGATAGTCTTTGTGCCAAAGAGTCTATTGTGGTCACTGCAATAAATGTCTCTGAAATGACCAGACAGCTTTCAAGCATGTCACCAGTTGAAAAATGGACTTAAGAGTCTGAAAATCCATCCATATGTCAGATTGCATGACAGTACTAGGTTACTCTTAAAGTTCATGGTAACATAAAACAGCCTGGATTCCCTACCTGGATTTCTTAGTAAAATGAACCATTTCTTACACTTTTCTAACACATTTAGAGGAACATAAAATGCAGTACACGTTTCCCTGTCAGTAGTGTCTGTCTGAGTCACTTGACAAAATATTTTCTCTGATCCTGTATTGCATTTTTAGTTCCATCAATAGCAAGATATTTTAAGGGAAATAATAATAATGCAGAAGGAAGGCAGTGAGAGACTGTCTTGACAGAAGCAGTTTGATGCATCTGGGAAAACAAAATTCGTTTACAGTAAGTCTAGATTCAGTTATAATGACAAGTCCTTTAAAAGGGCTCTGAGATTTTATTCTTTTTCTCTTCTATGTTCTAATTCCCACTAAGTTTTCTTTATTTTTAAAAATAAAGGGCCAGGGGGAAGAGGAGCCTTGACTGCCAGTGAACATAAGATAATTTATTTGTAATATCTCCAGAGTTAGCTATGATTGCTAGCAGAGACAACAGTGCCAAACTTTTCCACTAGAACTCAAATCAAATCAATTAATTTTACATATGATTTTAAACCACTTTTAGATCCTCTTGGCTGAATTGGATCTGAACTCCCTGCAGCACCTCCCTGTGACTAGTCACAGCCTGGGAACGGGCATTGCTGGAGCGTTTTGCTAAAGACTGTGTCAAAATGAGTAGGTCCACACAACTGTCTGAACCGAGCAGTTATATATGTTGGGTATTTACCAATAGTTCCACCCATTTTATGCCCATATCACCCCTAGTTAGGCTGGAAGCACCCAGCCAGCTGCTTCACAATGAACGTCCCATATTGCCTTTTGGTTTATTTGTAAGTTCACAGTGTATCTTGAAATGCGTAGTCTCTCCTCTGCCCGGCCACCTTCCAGCCTTGGCCCCGACTCCTTCCACGAACACCCCACATGAACATCCCGCACGGTGCCTGTGCTCCTGCCTCGTGCCAGCTGCTGCTTTGCCCAGTCTGTGCCCTTCCCTGCCACCGGCGAGGCCTCCTTCCCAGAGCACGTCACCATCTGTGGACCTGTCTTGTGCAGGTCACCATCAGATCAAGGTTCTTTCCCCAGATTCTCTTTATTGTCTGCTCCAGTTCCAAAGGAGGCAAACTATCTGCTCTGATTTCCAGTACTGTCTGCTCTGATTTCCAGTATCCAGTTGCACCGGCTAAAAGCCACACAATAGCCTAAAAAAAAAGAAAGAAAAAAATTGCCTCCAATTTTAAGAGGCAATATCTAACATAAAAGGCATATAATATGTAAAATATGTTCAAGACCCAAAATTGTTGAAGAGGGAAAAAGAAACACCATCACTTTAAAGATCTCTGTTGTTTGCCTAAGATGTGTCCTTCACGGACTTGCCTGGGCACAAAGGATTCAACATAAATGAGTAACTGCTAAACGGCTTCTGATCTGCAGATCATATTGTCCTGCTGACAGATCATGCATGTGAAGCAGAAGAGCTGATACAGGGTAGTGAAACCAGCAGTGAACCTGAGAAAATTGAGGAGGTGCAGCTGGCATATAAATAGACAAAAGCAGCCTCTGATAAGGAAAGGCAAAACCAAAAGGAAGAAAACAGGTAGGAGAGTGGATGAATGCTAAAAGTGATAGTACCATCCACAAGCTCCAAAATGTGCGCATGAAGGTTGGAAGGCTGGATATTTATCTATCATCAGATTAACAAGAATGTGAAAAAGAAAATCTCTGATATAAATTACCACAAGTACTAAAACGTCTGTTCTAGCTATGATAGGTTATATCCTCATTCAGAGGCACTTAAACCCTCATTACATGGAGCCCTGCAACATCTGTAGAGAGTCAGATTGAGTTGTTCTTCAGGAGACAAGCACTACATGTTTTCATTATGCTTCAATTACATAGCCTGTCCAGATCTTAAGGATTTACATGCTGGGGTTTTCGTTCGTTCGTTTTTTAATAATCATCTATTTCTTTAAAGTAGAGCATGGATGTAAGAATCATGTTAGTGCAGTGGCCACATAATGACAAAAATTTGAAGTCATCTCCTTCATTGGTCTACCTATAGATAAAACTGGGTTGTTTTTTCCTTGATGCCTGACAAAGACACTCTGATTTCTGAGAGCTGTATTTTAAAACTGTTCCTTAAATATCATACAAGAGTATATCTGAATAGTTGCAACAAAGAGACACAGTAGTTTGTATCTGATTCTGAAATTGTAATTTTTACAGGGAAAAAATGGTTTAGAAAGTTTGAAGCCTTCTTAATGAACCATGGAAAATGCTTAGAGAAGTGGAGAGTAATCTCCTGAAAAGACAGATGAACTCAAGATACCTATGGAGATTACAGAAGTGATAGAAATATGAGATTGAAAGGGGAAAAAAAAAAAAAAAACAGTGTTTGTGATTACAAAGCAGAATTGCAGAGAAGAAAGATGAAACACTAGAAGCAGATAAGTTTATCTAGTCAATGTACGGAGAAAGAAAGCAATGAAGATAACACATCTAGTGACAAAGACCACAGAATGGTAGTTGAAGAGGAAGGTTGAAAGTTATTTTTTCAGACGTTGAATGACAACAATGTATTCCTCTGATGCTGGCAAGGTGATGGTGGAAAAGCAGCTGCTGAAGTACAAGAAGAATCAAGCTAGTTAGCCTGGCAAGGAAAGCAGTGGTTTGGTACTTGTATAACCTGGATTTTCTCTTCCTGGTTATGTCCAAAGTCCTGTTTTTCTTGGCCAAGACAGCTGCTCCTCCCTTCACTTTCCAACTGTAAGCTGGGGATGACAGCACTTCTTTTGTGTCGACTTGTTCTCAACTTTTTGGCCTGAGTTAAGGCAGGTGCTGCATGTCCATCTATGTCTACTTAGACAGCAACCAGATCCCAGATGGGTCATTATGTAGTAGAATTGCAGTACCCACAGTTAAGTGAGAGAGAGAGAGGATAAGAAAACTTGAAGAAGCTGTCAAAAGGCTTGATATCAGGCACTAAACGTGATTATTTAAAAATACATATTTGGGCTCTTTTATTTGCCTTCTGATCCTATCAAGCACACTGAAAGCATATTTCAGCTTATTTTTCACTTATTCCCTTGAATGTTCTTTTACTTCAAAAGAAAGTGGTTGTTCTCATCTAAGAACTGAGGCTTTCTCAAAAACTCCAGCTCTCATCACACTTATGATAAAAACATAAAAGCCAGTAACATTGAGAGTTCCTTTTGTTTTATAACCTTTCTTTTGTGAATATTTATCTTTCATTTGAATAATTAGCATCAATAAAAAATGAAAACATTATATTTGTGTGGACTACAAGAAATTCTGGAATTAAAATGAGTGACATCCCTCAAAAATAAGGGCTGAGAGTTATCTTTCTGCAAGAGAATTCTAAGTCTGGAATAAAAGACCAGGAATAAAAGAAGACTGCAATTCTGCAAATGTGAAGAAAAAATGGGGAAAAGATTCTGTGTGGTTTATTCACTAGCATTCATATAGTTTTACCTGTTATATATTCTTACCTCTATTTTACTATTTACCTATTATATAAATCATGAGTGTTCTAACACCATACAGTTCTTTTAATCAGTGGATTTAATTTATAACCTTTTGGTTTATTTTTCATTATTTGCTATTTGCTGGTTTAAAGAAGAAGCTGTTTTCAGCAATAGGTTGTCACAGAAGCTGAAGAGGACATGTAAGATTGTGATATATTGCACAAATGATTCTGTACAGAAAAAATATGAACAAAGAGAAAAGATAAATGTACTCTCTAGAGCACTACAGTTATATAGAGTGTTAGCGAGGAACAGCTGATTTAGAAGAAAATGGACTACAATTTGGGGGAAATGTCTAAGTTTGATTTATAATTTGCAGGTAAAATATATGAACACTATGAATGTCTTTATTGAGTTAGAGTTCTATGGTAAAACTAGTCCTTCTGGTCTTTCACCTCCAGTTTCAGGGGCTGTGATCTGTAATGAACCATGGGCATATATTAAACACGATAATCTTAGGCTCAAAGACAATTCCTGCTGGGTTTAGCCTTTGTGGCTTATGTTTCTTCCCGATTAAACTGCAAGTTAAGTGGCTTGAATTGGAACGTCATTAATGGTGAACCTGAGCGATCACCTGCTCACAGGGACGCAAAGCTCTAGGGGATCTCACAGCCCCGAGAACAGAAGTGCCGCTGTGCCTAGATGCCAAACCGCAAACAAGCCTGAACACAGCGAGATCATTGTGGCAAGAACAATGGGCGCGTGTCTGTTGTTTTGCCTCCTTCTGCCTGCTGGGTTGTTTAAAACAAAGAGTAACTGTGGGTGCCCCCATGCTACTTGTTTGTCTGGTTGGAATTAGGGTTGTGGCCTGGAGAACATGGTGGTTGTCCTCCCCGAGCACCACGGTGCATCCACGCTTCCCAGCGCAGCCTTCCGGGACGTTTCAGGGATGCTCCCAGGGCTGGCGTTCCAAGTTGCTGTGCTCTGGCGGCACCGCCATGCGCTGTGTCCCAGCCGCCACTGCTCGCGGGCTGCTGCTCAGCACTCACAGGCCACATGTGGCCGGCGGGGACAGAAAGGACCGAGTCCTGGGCAGTTGTAATAGTAAACGGGCTCGGTGCCCCAAATCCGTCGTGATTTAGTACGGGATTATGAGAAAAGGGAGGTTTCCCCCATTGCGCCGCTCACCGTGCACGGGAGCAGCGCGCACGAGTGCGGGGGCGCGGCACAAACACACCGCGCTCCGGGCCGCGTCCATCCCCGCCGGGCGCAGGCCTCCGGCCTCCGGCCCCCGGCCCCCGGCCCC